>JAWQEG010005216.1:85000-89697 GCA_033782935.1 Petrolisthes cinctipes
ATGAGAGGTGTGGCATGAGTAAGAAGGCAATTGGGATTGCAGCATGAGTAAGAAGGCAATTGGGATTGTGTGTGGGATGGTTGGGGAGGTGAAATGTAATACATTGAGGTGGGATGGGCATGTATGGCAAATACATACAGGACTACTCCAAGTCTTAAACTTATTTCTCAGTGACTAGTCCTTAGTCTATCACTATTGTCTACAGTACTGTACTGTACTTTAGAATTTCTAACAAGTGACAAGATCAACCTATTCTACACCCCAATGTACTCGTGTAAGTGCTCCCAAATACTGTACTACCCTTGATAATTTTCTCTAATGTTGTTGACTGATTTAAGTATCAACCAAATAACATTACTAGATAAGCTTGGTGTTAGGAAATTAACTACATTTTCTAGTTGTTGCGAACCCTTGATGTCACAGTGGTGTATAAGAATTCATCAGGCCAACTGTACATGCTAGAGTTGTTATGCCATAAAACTAAAACCCCTGAGCCACCTATCCCAATATCTTAAGCAAAGGTTTCTAAGGTTTCAAAACATCTTGGCGAAGGTGGTGAGTTGGGAAGGAAGTCAGCATGAAGGCTTGCTCGGAGGAATCCGAAGTGACAATGCCGCAATCTGGGAAATGTAAAATACTCCATCAAGAAATAACATAGATAAATATATGTATATAAATAATTATACATATAATTTATGACAGATCAGTATAATTCATGATTCTAGAGTTAGATTAAATGAAATTCAAATAACTAGTAAATTAAAAATATGACACAATTAGAGTAGAATTAATAAATGAAGAAAGATAATAATGAATCAGCATTTCTCTTACGGGAACAATAAAGTTCAGGTTGTTGAGTTCCTCCAGCAACAGCAGTTTTAATAGGGGCTGAATCTTCTTATGATGTGTCTGTTGAGTGAAAGAGAACTTGTCTTGAATAGGATACAGAAAATATTCACTGTACTGTATATATATTTTCAACTAAAGGAATATATAATAGACCCTATATACCATATGTAACTCATTGATAACTAGTAAATTAAAAATATGAAACAATTAGAGTAGAATTATAAATGAAGAAAGATAATAATGAATCAGCATTTCTCTTACCGGAACAATAAAGTTCAGGTTGTTGAGTTTTCCTCCAGCAACAGCAGTTTCAATAGGGGCTGAATCTTCTTATGATGTGTCTGTTGAGTGAAAGAGAACTTGTCTTAAAGAGAATACAGAAAACATTCACTGTACCATATATCCATTTTGGTAAATTTACTGTTTTGGACAGAATAGGATTCTTTGGACAATAATATATTGTACTAGTGTTTTTTTATGTGTTTTCAACAATTTTAAAATTCATTTCCGTCGCAATTTTTTTTTTTTTTTTTTTTTTTTAGCCAAACCTAATCCGGACCGCGGCACACTACCAGGACCTAACTGGGGCAGACTACCGGGACCTAACCAGGGCAGACTACCGGGCCCTTACCGGGGCAGACTACCGGGATTAGATTTCAAGTGTAAACTGTGCTCTACATCCATCCATGTTGGCTATTTCTATTTTCCCAGTAATCTGCCCTGGTTAGATCCCTGTAGCCTGCCCTGGTTAGGTCCCGGTAGTCTGCCCCGGTTAGGTCCCGGTAGTGTGCCGCGGTCCAGATTAGGTTAGGTCAGGTTAGGTTTGGATAAAAAAAAAAAAAAAAAAAAAAATGCGACGGAAATGAATATCAAAATCGTTGAAAACACATAAAAAAACACTAGTAAAATATATCATTGTCCAAAGAATCCTATTCTGTCTGAAACAGTAAATTTACCTATATTTTCAATTAAAGGAATAGATAATAATTATACCCTATATACCATATGTAACTCACTGATGTCTGTTGAGTGAAAGAGAACTTGTCTTGCAGAGAATACAGAAAATATTCACTGTACTGTATATATATTTTCAACTAAAGGAATATATAATATACCCTATATACCATACGTAACTCACTGATTGAGATGTTATATTTCAGCAAGACAGTAAAAATTTTAATAAAAATCAATTTTAAAAAGTCATAAAATTCTTCCTACCAGAAACACTGAGCAAATATTGCAAAAGCTGGCGCCTCTGTTTTTCCTCAGCTCTGCGCCCACGGTGTTTTGCACTTCTGCAAAAAGGAAAATAATTAAATCAGACAATCTGGTGGTGCAATTTATTTGTATGATCAAGATAGAAAACCTTTCTGCTCTTTTGGTATGGATATGTTTCCCACCTCCCTACCAAACTAGTCATTTATAAAAACTGAAAATATTAAGAAATGGTCCCAATCTACCTGCCACCTAACGTTAGTATAAACCAACCCTACACAATGTAAAATAAAACCAAATAACCTATAAAACTTTCATAAAATTGGCCTATCTTACCTGGTTGGCTGTCTTGTCACATTTCAATTGTATGGCTCATATAAACCTTACTTTCAATAAAGAGTAGGGGCAGCCCATATCTATGCACAATAGAATTGGCCAAGATTTATTTTAACCTGTTAACAAGCACCATCAAGAAATATTTGTCAGCTCCTACTAATTGCAAATGAAAGATTATATTTAGTAAGTTTTGCACAATAAGTTTTATACCGAAAGTATTGGCAGTAACAGATAAGAGTCCATATTGCCTACCTGAATCATCCTCCTGTTTTGGGAGAAACAGCGAAGGTACAGCATCAGCCTTCAGTGATCTTGTTGCCTGTGGAGACTTGTTCAGGAGCTTCCTCTTGATGCTGTAATTCTGTTTGTAATCTGCTGCCTTAAAATGACTGGAGCAAACTCTGGCAGTCTCTGGGTTTAGTTTATCTGCCCGATAGCATGAATTATTCCACTGTTTTAACACTGATTTTGTCCTTGGAAATCGATAAAAATGGCACTTTTCTTGTTTCTTGCTCCTGTTATTGCTATTGCACCCGTAAACAGCACACCTTGTCATTGTTCTTATAGAGAAAAAAGCTGGAGTCACTGAGATACAAGCAAAGCCAAGGCAAAACTCCTCTGTGCGTCCGTGTTTGGGTCTCCAGTGACGTCACGGCTGTATGGCGCGGTGCATTGTGGGTAAAACAAGTGCTCAGTGAACTATCCTTACTGTCTCTCATCCTTGCTCGCCACGACCTACCTCACCTCCCTCGCCCCCCCCCCCTCCCTCCTTTTCTATGAGGGAGGAGAGAGGGGATGAGGGAGGGAAGGAGGGGGAAGAAGATGGAGGAGTGGAGAGGGGGAAGAGGATGGAGGTGTGGAGAAGGAATGAGGGAGGAGAGGAGGGAAAGGAGGAAAAGGGGATGAGGGAGGGAAGGAGAGGGGAAGAGGATGGAGGTGTGGAGAGGGGATGAGGGAGGAAAGGAGGGGAAAGAGGATGGAGGAAAAAGGAGGGGAAGGAGGGGGAAGATGGTTTAGGAGTGGAGGGGGGAGGGAAGGAGGGGGAAGAGAATGGAGGAGAAGGGGTATGAGGGGGTGAAGGAGAAGGGGGATGAGGGGGTGAAGGAGAAGGGGGATGAGGGAGGGAAGGAGGGGGAAGAGGATGGAGGAGAAGGGGGATGAGGGGGTGAAGAAGAAGGGGGATGAGGGAGGGAAGGAGGGGGAAGAGGATGGAGGAGAAGGGGGATGAGGGGGTGAAGGAGAAGGGGGATGAGGGAGGAAAGGAGGGGAAAGAGGATGGAGGAGTGGTGGGGGATGAGGGAGGGAAGGAGGGGGAAGAGGATGGAGGCGTGGAGGGGGGTGGGTGAAGGAGGGGGAAGGAAGGGATGGAAGACTGGATAATGTTACGCATCCTTACCTTCCTGTCTTACCTTCCTTCATATAGGTCACAGTAATCTTCCCATCCATCCATGCTCCCTCTCTCCCCCCCCCCTCTCTCTCTCTCTACATCTCTCCTTCCCTCCTCTCTCCTCTCTCCTCTTTATATCTCTCTCCTTCCCTCCTCTCTCCTCTCTCTCTTTACATCTCTCTCCTTCCCTCCTCTCTCCTCTCTATATCTCTCTCCTTCCCCCCCCTCTCTCTCTCTACATCTCTCTTTCCCTCCTCTCTCCTCTCTCCTCTTTATATATCTCTCCTTCCCTCCTCTCTCCTTCCCTCCCCTTCTCTATATCTCTCTCCTTCCCTCCTCTCTCCTCTCTACATCTCTCTCCTTCCATTCCACCTCTTTACATCTCTCTCTCTCTCTCTCTCTCTCTCCTCTCTCCTTCCCTCCCCTCTCTCTACATCTCTCTCCTCTCCCTCCTCTCTCCTCTCTTCTTCCCTCCCTCCTTTGCACTTTCCTCTCTACATCTCTCTCCTTCCCTCCCCTCTCTCTAAATCTCTCTCCTTCCCTCCTCTCTCCTCTCTCCTTCCCTCTCTCCTTTGCACTTTCCTCTCTATATCTCTCTCCTTCCCTCCTCTCTCTTTCCTCCTCTCTACTCTCTCTCTCTCTCTCCTTCCCTCCCTTTCTTCCCTCCCTCCTTTCTCCATTTTCCTTTCTACATCACCATCACCAAAGCAGTAATAAATTTATTTCTATTAACGATAATTTGACTAAAGTTCTGTATTTTGTATTTATATTTTTAGGGAAGTCGTAAATATAGTTAATAATAATTTCGTGCACACCAATTATATCTATATACGCTTTAATGCTCTAAAAAAAGTACTCGCCAGCATCTCAAAAATCTGAAACATCAACAGAAAAAAAAAAAAAAAAAAAT
>JAWQEG010005217.1:0-157007 GCA_033782935.1 Petrolisthes cinctipes
GTGAATGATAGGGGTGGGGAGAAGTGGTGATTGATAGGGGAGGGGAGAGGTGGTGAAACATAGGGGAGGGGAGAGGTGGTGAAGGATAGGGGAGGGGAGACGAGATGAAGGATAGGGGATGGAGAGGAGATAAAGGGAAGGGAGAGGAGGTAAAGGGAAGGGAGGGGAGAGGAGATAAAGGGGAAGGGGAGGGACAATGAAATAAAAGGGAAGGGAGGGGAGAAGAAATAATGGATAGAGGAGGGAGAGGTGATGAAGGAGTGAAGGAGAGGGGAAGGGAGAGGAAATAAAGATAGGGGAGGGACGATGAAATAACAGGAAGGGGAGGGGAGATGAAGGACGGAGAAGATGACATGAAGAAAGAAGAGGGGAGGAGATAAAGCGAAGGGTAAGAGAGGAAGAGGGAAGGGGAAGAACACGTGGTGATAGAACGAATGAGAGGAAGGCAAGGTAATGAATAAATAGGCAGGCGATAGAGAGTGTGAAAGAAGGGGGAGAGGGAATGGAGAGGGAATGGAGAGGGAATGAGTGTGAGAAGGAGTACTTATAGTCGAAAGGGAAATACAATAAACCTATAAGAGGGATGGAAAGTAAAGGATGAATGGTAGAAATAGGATGTGAGGATGGTAGTAGGTATATGGAGAGCCTGAGGGGATGGGCTGTATAGATAGGAAGATAGGTGAGTGCATGCTTCGAGGGGAGGGAAGTGGAAGGGGGAAAAGGGGAAAAGGGGAAGAGAAGCTAGGACGGGTGCTTGAAGGAGGAGCTTGGGGATAGATGTTAAGAGGAGGGGAGAGAGGGAGACAGAAGAGGGGGAAGGGAGAAGAAGGGGATAGGAAGACAGGAGAAGGATGAGGGAAGGAAGCAGGGGGAAAGGATAAAGGGGAAGAACGAAATGCGGGTGAAGGAGGGAAAGGGAGACAAAAGGAGAAGGAGAAGGAGGAGAAAGGAGAAAAAAGGAAAAGGAAAATGAGGAGGAGGGAAAAAAAGGAACAGGAAAGACACGAAATCGATGAAAATTGGGAGTAACTAATAAAAAAAAAAAAAATGTAGATAATAATTATGATGAGATGAAGAAGAATAGGAAAGGAAAAAAAGGAAAATAAAAGGGGAAAGGGTGAGAAAAGAAGAGAAGAGAATAGAATCAACAATAGCTCGACCTGGATGGAAAGGAGGGGAGAGGGAGATAAAGGAAGTACAGGAGAAAGACTGTAATTGGAAAAAGCAGAAGTGTGATGTGAAAAAAGGGAGAAAAGTGAGTGAAAAGATGGAGAAGGAAAGAGAGAAAATGAAAGAGAGGTTAGAAGGAAAAGAGATTAATTATTAGATGAGGGATTAGAGAGAAGAAAGAGTGAAAGAAGGACAATAAGGAAATAGAAAAAGAGAAAAATGAGATGATGGTGATAGAAGGAAAGAGAGAGAGTGAAGAGAGAGAGAGAGGGGAGGGGGGTTTCTCTCCCCTCTCTTCCCCTCTCCATAAGGACACTTCAGACGGGAGGCTTGTGATGGAGAGAGAGAGAGAGAGAGAGAGAGAGAGAGAGAGAGAGAGAGAGAGAGAGAGAGAGAGAGAGAGAGTGATACACACATATACAAGAAAGGAGCAGAAAAAATAAGTAAAATAAACAAACAAATAGTTGCACAAAAAAAAAAAAAATATATATATATATATATATATATATACATGAATAAACAACAGATAAAAAAAAAAAAAAAAAAAAAACATAAATAAAAAAATAACTTAAAGAGAGGAAGAGAAATTAGGTGAAGTGGAGGAGGCAGAAGATCAAGAGAGGGACCACGAAGGCGACTTAACTAGAAGTAAATTAAAATGAAGAGAGAAAGAGATGAAAAAGCTGGAAAAAAGGAGCGAGAGAGAATTATTTAATGATGAAAAGTAGGGCAGAAAAAATATATATTATGTGAATTAAACTCCAGTTGGTGTTGTAATGAAAATTAAAAATAATTATATTGTATAATACTAAATAAAAATTGAACTATTCGTGATTTACAGAATAATTAGTGGGAAAAAATGAAATAAATGGAAATAGTGAGTGATGAAAAGGAAGTGTGGAAATGAGTTTGAATTTTTAGTGAGATGATAATTTATGGTAGAGAAGAGTTACTGTTAAGAAGAAAATGAATTTGAAGTTAGTTTGTGAGTGATGAAATATTACGTTCACTTAGAAATTAGATGAACATTAATTAAAATAATATATACGTCTTTTCAAAAAATGGTAAGGAATTGAAAGTGCGAGGGAAAGAAGGTATGGAAGAACTGCAGAAGATAATGAGAGAGAGAGAGAGAGAGAGAGAGAGAGAAGAGAAGAGAGAGGAGAGAGAGAGAGAGGGTAAGGAATTGAAAGAGAAAGGAGACATAGAACAACAACAAAAGGTAAAATAATGAAAGGGAGAGATGGAAAATAAATAGGGTAACATCAAAGAGAAAGGGAGAAGAGAAGTAGTCAAGTTAGAAAGAGAGGGGAAGGAGAATATGGGACCGGGGGGGGGGGGGGGAGGGGGGGAGAGACTATGGAGTTTAATTTCTGACACCTCTGTTTGTCCTCCCAGCTGGAGTGAGTTGCAGAGGGCGGACTTTATTAAAATGCTCTTTCTCCTTCCCCCTCCCCTCTCCCTTCTTCCCCATCTCTCCTTCTCTCTCCCTTCTTTCTCCTTTCCTCCCCCCTTCCTTCTCCATCTCCATCTCTTTCCACTCCCTTCCTTCCCCCTCCCTTCCCTCTCCCCTCCCCCTCCTCTCTCCCTTCCTTCTCCATCTCCTCTCCCTTCCTTCTCCATCTCCTCCTTCTCTCTCCCTTTCTTCCTTTATCCATCTCCTCCCTTTCTCCCTTCCTTTCATATCTAATCTCTTTTCTCTCTCTTCTCCCCCTCTTCATTTCTTCCCTTCTCTTCCTCCCCTTCCTTTCCTTCTCCTTCCTTTCCCTTCTCCTTCCTTTCCTTCTCATCTCTTTCTTCTTTCCCCTCCCCTACCTTTCCACTCTACATTTCTCTCCCCTCTCACTCTTTCTTTCACACCTTCTCATCTTTTAGTTTCATTTAACATCTCCTACCCTTCTCTTCCCTCTACCACTCCTCATATCCCTTTTCCTCTTTATCTCCCCTTTCTTTCACCCATTTTCCTTTCACCCCTTACCATCACCTCTCAACTCCATTTTCTTTCTCCTCCCTCTTCCTTCTTGATTTCTTTTTCTTCACAGTTTTCTATTCACCATTGTTTTGAGATGATGTATTAATCAATATATGTATACTTTCCTCTACTAACTATACCACAACAACAACAACAACAACAACAACAACAACAACAACAACTGAATGATACTGTACCAACAACCTGCAATGTGTAAAATACCAAAGTACCACAACAATTAACCAATCCAGTAACATCATAGCAACACTCCCTTCACCATTATAATACTCTCCTACTACTACTACTACTACTACTATCACAACATTCCACTTATCCATGACCACTACTAGCCACCACCACTACTACACTCATCATTATACCCTCCTACTACCACAACCCACACCACAACCACTACCACCACCACTACCACCACCACAACCACCACTACCACCACCACAACCACCACAACAACTACACCACCCACCACACCCCCACCCACGACGCTCTACCCTCATCGACTGAATATTCTCGCATCTCATACATACAGATCCACTCCCATATGATAAAAGGAAATTGTCGTATAATATAAAACTAGAAGATGTGTATAAATATAGAGGTGTCAGGGGCGGGGCTGTGGTGCTGACGCCTGTAGGGTCATAATATATAGTCAGGGGGTGAGATATTGTAGGCTGGCTGTGTTGGAATTTTAATGAGACCCTCCCCCACCCCCATAAAAAAAAAAATGAAAAAAAATGAAAAAAAAAAAAAAAATTGATTACCTTGCCTTGGTGATGTTTAGGTACTGTTAGGCACTTGTTTCTTAGGACCTTTTTTAGGAATTCGAAGTCTACAAACACGTCCTAATTTTCAAAGACATTTCCACTTTTCTTTCTACTACTTAATTCCTTCCTTCATCCCCACTACCACCGGAATCACCATCCCTACTCCAATCCCTATGGACACTACCACCACCACTATCACTACTTCCACTATCCCTTACCCACAACCACCACCATCAGTACTACCACCATCCCCACTACCACCCATCCCCACTACCACCATCCCCACTACCACCACCCACTATCACTACTACCACTATCCCTTCTCCACAACCACCACCACCATCACCACTACCACCACCATCACCAATCACCACTACCACTACCTACATCACATCCCTACTCCCATCTTAATCCTCACTACCACCACTACCACTGCCTCCATCCCTACTCCAATCCCAATCCCCACCTAACTAAACCCCCACCCCAGTATACACACACACACACACACACCTAGTCCCCCCCCCCTTTTTTCCATTTCTCCTTTCTGTCCCCCCAACCTTTCCATATCAGCACCCCATCAGTTTCCTCCTCATACCTTCCTCCTCTCTTTTCTCTCCCTCATTCATGTCACTTCCTCCCCTCCTTTCCCTTTCTCCCTCACCTCCTTCCCTTTATTTTTTTTTTTCCTTCCTCGCACCATCTCTCCTTTCTTTCTTTCCCTCGCTCCCTCAATCACTCTCTTCCTCGTTTCCTTCCTCTCTCCCTTCCCTCGTTCCACTTCCTCTTTCCCTTCCCTCGTTCGTTCCCTTCCCTCGTTCCCTTCCTCTCACCCTCACTCCCTCAACCCCCTCTCCCAGCTGCCAGGACCACCCCTCAGTTACCCCCTCCCCCCCCTCAGTTACCCCCTCCCCCCCCAGCGCTACCAGTCATTATGGGCTAATACACAGGACAAATATTGCCTTACATTTTTATCTTCTGGCCAAACTTGGGCCCTCCCTCGGTAGTCCCTCCCCCCCCTCCTCCTCCCCCTACCCCTCCCCTCCCCCCTCCCGTGCCATCATTCCCCTCCCCTGTCCTCTTTCTTCCTCCCCAAAGCTGTTTTCTTCCTTCCTGTCTCTCCTTCAGTTCTCTCTCTCTCTCTCTCCTCTCTCTCTCTCTCTCTCTCTCTCTCTCTCTCTCTCCTTTGTTTCTATCATTCTGTTCTCATTTCTCACAAGCATATTTTTTCTTTCCTCTCTCATCTCACTGGCTTCTTTCATTCCTCTTCATTCTTCAATCTTTCTCTTTTCTTTCGTCTTTGGCTTCTTACATGCTTCTCTCCTTCTCTTATTCCCTTTCCTATTCCTCTTGCTCTCCTATCTCTCTCCTCTCTTTCCTTCCTCACGTCTCTATATCTACCCTCACTTTACTCTCTTACCTCCCAAACCCACTCAAATTCACTCCCTTTCCTCCCCATCTCACCCCTTTCCTCCCCACCCCAACCCACACCACTTAACTCCCTTTCTTCCCCGCCCCCACACTTCCTTCTAAATCACTCAACCCCACCCAACTCAACCCAACGTCGAATCATTCCTTTCATCCCCACCCCACCCTCACCCCAATTCACTTCTTTCCTCCCCACCCTACCCTACCCTACCCTACCCTAATTCACTCCCTTATCCTCCCCTCCACCACCCCACCCCACCCCACCCCACCCCAATTCACTTCTTTCCTCCCCACCCTACCCTTCCCTACCCTACCCTAATTCACTCCCTTATCCTCCCCCTCCGCACCACCCCACCCCACCCCACCCCAAACCACTTCACTCCCATCACCCCCTCATAGCAGGAAATGGGCAGAAAATTCACCCCCAACATTTACGTCAAGTCATGGCAGGGCAAAAGACAAGACAAGGCAATGTTGATCTGTGTTGCAAATGATCAGAAGTTGTTGCAAGCAGCCGTGTTGACCATCTTGCCTCGCGTGGCCTTGAGCAAAGTAGAGTATAAGGAGGCCCCAGGTAAGTAGAGTAGGCTACAGCAAAGTAAAGTAGAACCCAGCAAAGTAAAGTAGAGTAGGTCCTAGCAAAGTAGAGTAGGCCCCAGCAAAGTAAAGTAGAGTAGGTCCTAGCAAAGTAAAGTAGAGTAGAACCCAGCAAAGTAAAGTAGAGTAGAACCCAGCAAAGTAAAGTAGAGTAGAACCCAGCAAAGTATAGTAGGCCCCAGCAAAGTAAAGTAGAGTAGGTCCTAGCAAAGTAGAGTAGAACCCAGCAAAGAATATCAGGACCCCTCAAATTAAAGTAGACCCCAGCAAAAAAAGGAATGTACCCCAGCAAATGGTACTTGGCTGCTTGACTAATGGCTCTCTCCTTCTCTCTCTCTCTCTCTCTCTCCTCTCTCTCTCTCTCTCTCTCACACTGGCACCGATTCCCTTCTAAGTAATATATGAGTCACCTTAGATACTGTATATACGCTTTTCTCTGACATTCAAGTATTTATTTATAAGTTACAGATGAGTACCGACCGAGCTCTGTAGAATATTGGTGTAGTTTTGTCTTGGATTTCATGACATTTACGGAACATTTGATTACTGTGATATGAAAGAGATGCAATAAAACCAAACTCAAACCCACCCACTCATCCACATTAAGATCAAATTACTTCACACCCACCCACCCACCCATTCACCCACCCACATAACAACTAAATTACATAACACCCACCTACTCACACACCCACATTACAACCCAAAACTACATAACACCCACACACACACCCATTCACACACCCACATCACAACCAAACTACAAACACTCACCCATCCACACACCCACACTACTACCCAAACTACCCCACAATCACTCATCAATACATCCATTTGCATTATTATTTTCATCACCAACTTCATCTCTAAGACCAAAGTTCCTGCCTTCCTTCCTTCCTTCCTTCCTTACTGCCTTCATTCCTGCCTTCCTTCCTTCCTTGCTTCCTTACTTCGTTCCTTCCTTCGTTCCTTCCTGCCTTCCTTCCTTCCTTACTTCCTTCCTTCCTTCCTTCCTTCCTTCCTTCCTTACTGCCTTCCTTCCTTCCTTCCTGCCTTCCTTCCTTCCTGCCTTCCTTCCTTCCTTTCTGCCTTCCTTCCTTTCTGCCTTCCTTCCTTCCTTCCTTCCTTCCTTCCTTCCTTGCCCTGCAGTTCAAGTTTTACCCTGGGAGTCTGTGAGGTCGGTAATCCCACTCAACGCTGAACAATTATCGCCTTAAAGACTTGCCTGCCACTTGTGCGACTTAGATCCGATTTGTAGGAGAGAGAGAGAGAGAGAGAGAGAGAGAGAGAGACCGGTTTCCAACGCCATTATCTAGCGAACACACACACACACACACACACACACATACGGTGCTGGAAAGGACGACACACACACACACACACACACACACACACACACACACACACACACACTCACACTCACACTCACACACACACACACACACTCACACATGGTACTGGAAAGGACGACACACACACACACACACACACACACACACACACACAGATAGAATTCCTCCAATATATCGATATAGCCAATACATATTCATAAATACACATTCGTTTTAATTCACTGTAACCTACATTTAATATTTATACCAATATCCCGTATACTATTTAATTGCATATCTTTCTATAAATCTATATACACACCTTGAATTATTTATCTATGATATTGTGTGTATATATAAATCGAAGCGGGTTGGGGTGGGATTATTTTATTTTGGTTTTGGTGTGGAATCAGTTGGTTTGATAATAATTATATCTAGTATAATAATAATCCATGCAGAGGTCACGTTAACTTTTATGTATATTATTATTATTATTATTATTATTATTATTATTGTTATTATTATTATTATTATTATTTTTATTTTTATTTTTGTTATTATTATTATTATTATTATTATTATTATTATTATTATTATTAAAATTATTATTATTATTATTATTATTATCATTATTATTATTATTATTATTATTATTTGGAGATCAAAATGAATACTTCTATATAATTAATGAATAACACTGCCTACTTAATTTGTCACTACATGTATAGTTATAATTTAATGATGGGTATAATTGGTAGATGGATATAATTGGTTGATGGATATAATTGGTTGATGGATATAATTGGTTGATGGATATAATTGGTAGATGGACATAATTGGTAGATGGATATAATTGGTAGATAGATATAATTGGTAGATGGATATAATTGGTAGATGGATATAATTGATGGATATAATTGGTTGATGGATATAATTGGTTGATGGATATAATTGGTTGATGGATATAATTGGTAGATGGATATAATTGGTAGATGGATATAATTGATGGATATAATTGGTAGATGGATATAATTGGTAGATGGATATGATTGGTTGATGGATATAATTGGTTGATGGATATAATTGGTTGATGGATAGAATTGGTTGATGGATATAAATGGTAGATGGATAGAATTGGTAGATGGATATAATTGATGGATATAATTGGTTGATGGATATAATTGATGGATATAATTGGTAGATGGATATAATTGGTAGATGGATATAAATGGTTGATGGATATAATTGGTTGATGGGTATAAAGTTATTACGCACACACACACACACACACACACACACACACACACACACACAATTATACACACACACACACACACACAATACAGATTCACACACACACACACACAATTATACAGATTCACACACACACACACAATTATACAGATTCATACACACACACACACACACACATACACACACACACACACACACAATTATACAGATTCACACACACACACACACACACACACACACACAATTATACAGATACACATTTACTAATCCTACACAGTTAGTCTATACACCAAAACACAAAACTAAATGCATTTTTGAATTGGCAAAAATATATTCATGCCAATAATTCCACCTCCATTAAAAAAAAAAAAAAAAAAAAAAAAAAAAAAAAATAATAATAATAATAATAAATACAACAGCGAATGAAAAGTAGATGATATTATAATATATGTAATAACTATTTTTAAATGTAGCGTAAATTGTAGAGGTGGTAAATATGCCGTTCTGGAATTACACAACCGAGCCGGGATAATAGGTGCCGGGAATGTCAATAAATATTTTTATAGATATTTAATTAAGAATTGTACTGGGGCGTGACCAGACCGAAAACCAGCACCATTCTGTGTGTGTGTGTGTGTGTGTGTGTGTGTGTGTGTGTGTGTGTGTAGCTTGCCCGTGTGTGTGTGTGTGTGTGTGTGTGTGTGTGTGTGTGGTGTGTGTGTGTGTGTGTGTGTGTGTGTGTGTGTGTGTGTGTGTGTGTGTGTGTGTGTGTGTGTGTGTGTGTGTGTGTGTGTGTGTGTGTGTGTGTGTGTGTGTGTGTGTGTGTGTGTGTTGTAGCTTGCCCGTGTGTGTGTGTGCCTCTGTGTGTGTGGTGTGTGCTTGCGTGTGTGCGTGTGTGTGTGTGTGTGCCTGTGTGTGTCCATGTGCCTCTGTGTGTGTGGTGTGTGCTTGTGTGTGTGCATGCTTGAGTGTGTGCTTGCTTGCGTGTGTGCGTACGTGTGTGTTATTTTGACTGACGGTGGAATGGATGCATATTTTTGCCTCGTCAATTTTTGGGTAGTTGGTTGTTCATTAAAGATTAACAAGCATTTCACATTCATTTGACACATTAAGCTAGAACCCTGTGATGTAGTCAGAAAATTGGAGATAAACGAGTTCTTCAAATATTGCCACGAAACACACACACACACACACACACACACACACACACACAATATGGATGCTGCATGGAGTGTGTTTCATGGTGTGGTCAGGAGGAATCAGAAGCCTACTAATTTTATATATACACGATCACAAGGTCCTTAAGGGGAGAATATCTTGTTGGTAAATTTAGAAGGCTACTAATTCCTCCTAGCCATACCAGAAAGCAGATGCCCTCAGTGGTGTGAATTAAGTGGGGATCTTCTGTTTCGTGGCGGCATAGCTTGGAGGAATCAGACACCTTCCACTTCACCAACAAAAGAGAAATTCCCCTTAAGATACACAAGAAGAGTATATATACACACACACACACACACACACACACATACACACACACACACACACACACACATATAATCAAACACACACACACACACACACACACACACACACACACACACACACACACACACACACACATACAAATAAATAAACACACACACACACACATACAAATAAATAAACACACACACACACACATACAAATAAATAAACACACACACACACACATACAAATAAATAAACACACACACACACACACAAGTCCGAGGATAATCACTAGCACCAGACCAGCCTAATAAAAATAGTTTCCTCCACTTGAAACAATTGATGCAGAGAGAGAGAGAGAGAGAGAGAGAGAGAGAGAGAGAGAGAGAGAGAGAGAACGATATATGTATTACGGTACTGTTGAGAGAGAGAGAGAGAGAGAGAGAGAGAGAGAGAGAGAGAGAGAGAGAGAGAGAGAAAACAACAATATATATGTAGTACGGTACTGTTGAGAGAGAGAGAGAGAGAGAGAGAGAGAGAGAGAGAGAGAGAGAGAAAATCGATGATGATGTATAGATGTATACATTTTTGTGTGTCTAAATATTACAGCTGTTCGGGTTAACAATAGAAAAAAAATTGTCCTGCCTACCAAATCCATATGTAATTTAATTATTGATGCCACCAGATATTCTCGTACATATAAAGGTATGGTAAAAAAAAATACACACACACACACACACACACACACTTACAAATACACACACACTTACAAATACACACACACTTACAAATACACACACACACACACACACACACACACACACACACACACACACACACACACATATATATACACACACACACTTACAAATACACACACACACATACAAGCAAACACACACACATACATACAAGCAAACACACACACATACATACAAGCAAACACACACACACACACACACACACACACACACACACATATAAATCTACCCAGTGTTTTGGTCTCGCGAAAAACGAAAAAATACTAAGGGTTGGAATTAAGTGGAAAGAGAGGGTTAGTGAGAGAGAGAGAGAAAAAAAAAAAAATTATTGAGAGAGTGAGTGAGTGAGTTAAAGTGAGAGTAACATGCATGTCAATACACCACCATACTCCTCTGTCTGGTATTATGGTATGTGTGTGTGTGTGTGTGTGTGTGTGTGTGTGTGTGTGTGTGTGTGTGTCTGTATGTATGTATGTATGTATGTATGTATGTGTGTGTGTGTGTGTGTGTGTGTGTGTGTGTGTGTGTGTGTGTGTGTGTGTGTGTGTGCGACCTATGTATAGTCGTAATTGTTGTGGAAATTTACCGTCAGGCAGTCTATAAATAAAACAATAAGTGTATAAACTATTACAATTGATATCGACTCGAATTATAAACTTGACAGACTTAATTAAAAGGAAAATATATGACAACAAAATTAATTAGATGCAGTTAGAATAAAATATATGATGCCAAATTAACTAGATAAATTTAGAAAGATTATATATGAAAAAATTAACTAGATAGATGTAGAAGGAAAATATATGAATAATGGAAGTAGACAGACTTGGAAGGAAAATAGATGATGACAAAATTAACTGGACAGACTTAGAAGGAAAAAAATAATATCAGTTAATCACAAAACGAAGAAAGAAAGAAACGAAAGAAAGGAAGCAAGAGAGAAAGAGAGAAAGAGAGGAAAAAAGAATGTGAGAGTTTTTTACAGCGTCTCACAAAAGGAGGTTAAAACGACACTAAGGATTTGAACAGGCAAGGAAAAAAATAAAAAAAATGAAAACAGAAAAGTATAGGGATTTGCTGTATATATTTCTTGCTCCTCATTAATTAAGGGAACACCGTGATGCAGTCAGAAAAATGGAGGTTAGTGAGTCCTTCAAACAGTGCCACGAAACACACACATATACACACACACACACACACACACATACACACACACACACACACACACACACACACACACACATACACATACACATACACACACACCTATACTGAAGGAGCTTGTTTCTTGGCAATGTCAGGAGGAATCAGAAGCCACCAACTCTCTCTCACACACACACACATACACATACACAGCCACACACACACACACACACACACACACACACACACACACACACACACACACACACACATATCTATATCGAAGAAGCTTGTTTCGTGACATAGTCAGGAGGAATCAGAAGCCACCAATTCTCAAGTATACGCGATCACAAGGTCCGTAAGTTGTGTAAATAAAGAAATAAAAAATAAATAAATAAATCAATAAATAAATATAAAAGTAATAATAATCGTGGAAACAATACCACTTTTCTTGAAGGATTAATTATTATGAGTTGGTAAAAATGATGACGAGGGTCCAGAGAGGAAAGAGAATAAAAACACACTCGCTGAATAAAGAAAGAGAAAGAAAAAAAAAAAAAAAGAATAGAGAACAAGGAGTACATTGAGGTATAGAAAAAAAAAAAAAAAAAAAAAAAACATGGATGGAATTTGACTATTAAAAAAAATGAAAAAAAAAATACACAATGAAAATGGATGGGAAATAATAACATGAAATGCGAAATAGACAATACTTGAATAAAGAGGAAGAAAGAAAGAGTAGAGAATAAGGAGTGGATTTTGACTATTAAGAAATAATAAAAATAAATGAAGGAAAACAACATGAAAGGCAAAATTGGCAATAAGTGAAATAGTGGAGGAAAATAAATAAAAGATGAAGGAAGGACAAACAGCAGAAAAAAATAAAAAATAAATAAATAATAATAATATGAATAATAATAATAATAATAATAATAATAATAATAATAATAATAATAATAATAATAATAATAATAATAATAATAATAGTAACTATATACTCTTATGTAATGAATTAAGGAATAACACGAACAAAGGATGAGATGATAATAATAAAAAAGGTATAACATGAACTGAAGAAAATCGTGATTACTATGTATGAAAAAATAACAAAAAAAATATACATGAACGAATGAGATAAAAAATATTGATTGACACAAGAATGGAAAAATATATATGTATGTATGTATAAAAGAAAATATATGTATGTATAAATAAAAGAAAATATATGTATGTATGTATAAAAGAATATATATATATGTATGTATAAATAAAAGACAGATAGAAAGATAAAAGAGAACATAAGAGAATTGCTAGAACTTAATTAAAGGAATATAAAATAAATAAATGGTAACTATAAATACGAAACAAGAAGGAAATGATAACAGGGACTTAAGTCTAAAATAACGAGGCCTGAAAACGAACGATAATAATGTAAAACGGTGCTGCGGAAAGGGAAAGGGAAGGAAGGGGAAAAAAAAAATATATTAGAGTAGGCTACACGTGAAGGTTGAAGAGAAAAGTACCACCCACACTCACTTTATCTCACAACACACGGCAGGGAAAAATATAGCAGAGAGAGAGAGAGGAGGGGGGGCAGAGAGAGACAGGGAGAGGGGAGGTACAGACACAGGGAAAAATATATCAGAGAGAGAGAGAGAGAGAGAGAGAGAGAGAGAGAGAGAGAGAGAGAGGGAGACAGGGAGAGGGGAGGTACAGACACAGGGAAAAATATATCAGAGAGAGAGAGAGAGAGAGAGAGAGAGAGAGAGAGAGAGAGAGAGAGAGAGTTAGTTAGTTAAATGGAGACATATAACTAACAGCTTACAGTCATAACATTGAAACAGAAGCAGGTAAACATTATATTATTAAAAGTAAATTGAATGACAAAATTATAAACCTAAGTTGCCTCTCCACTATAGTTTTATTATTCCATCTTTCTAAATCAATATAATATGTATGTGTATAGTTGTGTGTATATATATAGGCTATGTATGGGTTTGGATGTATGTATATTTCCTCCAATAATCCTCTCGGCTAAATTCTTCTTCTCATTCTCTTCATCTGTGCACGTGAAATCTTTCCTTCACTTCTCCTTGTCTCTCCTCTGTTTTCCTTCACTTCTCTTCTATCCGTCAAATATTTCTCTCTCTCTCTCTCCACTTCATACTCTCCTTTTTCTCCACCTCTCTCTCCACCTCATTGTCTCCTTTTCCTCCACCTCTCTCTCCACCTCATAGTCTCCTTTTCCTCCACCTCTCTCACCACCTCATACTCTCCTTTTCCTCCACCTCTCTCTCCACCTCATACTCTCATTTTCCTCCACCTCTCTCTCCACCTCATACTCTCATTTTCCTCCACCTCTCTCTCCACCTCATACTTTCCTTTTCCTCCACCTCTCCCCCTCCATCAACCTCCCTTTCCATGCACCTCTCCTATCTTCCTCCCCTTCTCCCCTAGCTCACCTTTCCTTCCTCCCCCTCCTGCACCACCTCTTTCCCCCCCCCCTCCCCAAACGACTTAAGGGATCGGCCCGCTACGAGAACTTATTGCCAATTATAAGTAACAAGGGAGAGAGAGAGAGAGAGGATGGGGGAGGGAGTGGTGTGTGATGGGATCCAATGCTCCCTAAACGATGCTAAGAAGTGCACGCCCTATTAACAGAGGATGCAGTTGGCAGTTCTCATATTATAGAGAGAGGGTGTGGGGTGCATTGAGGAGCAGCAGCAGTAGTAGTAGTAGTAGTAGTAGTAGTAGTAGTAGTAGTAGTAGTAGGAAATAATAATACACTGAGAAGGTTTGGAGAATATTTTACATTGAAGAAAAGGAAATATTACACTAGGAAATAATACACTGAGAAGGATTGGAGAATATTGTACACTGAAGAAAAGGATATATTATTCTGGGAAGGATTGGGGAATATTGTACATTAAAGAAATGGAAATATTACACTGGGAAGGATTGGGGAATATTATTATACACTGAAGAAAAGGAGAAAGATGAGGAGGAGGAGGAAGAGGAGGAGGAGGAGATGGAGGAAGAGAAGGAGATGGAGAAGGAGGAGGAGGAGGGGGAGGAGGAGGAGGAGGAGGAGAAGGAGAAGGAGATGGAGGAAGAGAAGATGGAGGAGGAGAAGGAGGAGGAGGAGAAGGAGATGGAGGAAGAGAAGGAGGAGGAGGAGGAGATGGAGGAAGAGAAGGAGGAGGAGGAGGAGGAGGAGGAGAGGGAAGAAGAGGAGGAGGAGAAGGAGGAGGAGGAGGAGAGAAAGAATATATTGTTGGTCTCGAAAATCTGCACTTAAACATTTTGCGTCATCCTGCCAACAGTATAGCCAAATAAACAAACAAATAGACCTACAGACAGACAAACAAACATTTCTAATTGATCATATAAACAGGATCCAGAGCGCACTTACACACACACACAACGAAAACACATACACACACACACACACACATAACGAAAACACACATATAAAGAAAACACACACACACATATTCACATTCGCATACATACATACATACACGCAACCATTCACACACACAAACACTCATTCACACACACACACACAAACACAACGAAAACACACACACACACACACACATACATACACACACACACACAAACACAACGAAAACACACACACACACACACACACACACACACACACACACACACACAATATATAAAGAAAAGTAGAAAAATAAATTAACAATACGAGGAAAAACACAAGCAGCATAAAAAACAAAACAAAAAATATATATAATCAAGGAAAATGTTAAGAAAAGAAAATATAATAATAAAGAAAAAGAATTAAGACAAAAAATATATAATCAAGGAAAAATAATCAAGAAAAATAATCAGAAAAAAAATATATAGGGTCAAGAAAAATAATCAAGAAAAATATTCAGAAAAAAATGTATATAATAGAGAAAAATAATCAGAAAAAAATATATATAATCAAGGAAAATAATCAAGAAAAATAATCAGAAAAAAATAGAGAAAAATAATTAAGAAAGAAAAATTTCAGACCAGACATAAAATTTGTGTTGCAGTCACGACGTTGAAGCCAAAAATTTTCACTTCCAGTCCCCGAAGAAATTGAGAGAGATTTTCCATTTTTTTTTTTTTTTCCTGGAGATTTTCCTTCGTTTTTTTTCTGGAGATTTTCCTTCGTTTTTTTCCTAGGAATTTTTTTCTTCGTATTCCTAGATATTTTCCTTGATATTTTCTATTTATTCTTAAGATTTTCCTTCGTTTTCCATTTATTTTTTAGATTTTCCTTCGTTTTCCAAGATATTTTCCTTCGTTAATACACATGTTGCTTATCACAGTAAAACACAGCATATTTTATAGTTACTTATCACTGTAAAAAAACACCATTAATTCATTCCTACGTTATAACACATTAAGGGGGTGCGGTAGTATGGGGGGTGGTGGTTTGGGGGGTGCGGGAATAGGGGGACAGCCTTGGGGTGGGTAGAAAGCCTGTCCCCTATTTCCGCACCCCCTTAACCCCCCTCCAAGCCTGTCCCCCTACTCCTGCACCCCCCAAAACCCCCCTCCAAGCCTGTCCCCCTTACTCCTGCACCCCCCAAACCCCCCTCCAAGACTGTCCCCTACTCCCGCACCCCCCTAAACCCCTGAAAAATTGACCTCCATGCAAGAATCAATTGCACCGGTTTATTTTCTTCATTTACGCGTTCAGCTAAGTAGATCAAATTTCAATCTTACGTTTCTGCGGCACTCCGTAGTAATAAAACCCATTGTCCTTTCACATCAAACTGAAAAAACAACAAGAATTTTCTCCGTTTTTTCGTTTCCATACAGGCAAAAAACAAAAAAAAAAAAAATGATAATAATAATAATAATAATAATACTGTAAATAAATAAATAAATAAATAAAAGTAATCACACACACACACAAAGCAACATTTTTTCATAGTCAACATTTAAACACAAATTATTCCTGATCCATTTCTATATATGTCTTGAAACGATAGCCACATAAACTTTTTCTTGAATAACCCAATAGAGTGATAGACTATATAGAGTTCCCTTCCTACCTTCAGGCAGCTCATCAATAACAAGCATTGTATTATTATTATTATGTACTGCTTTCACTGGCATAATTATGTGTTCAGGTTACAAAACAACAACACATCCATTATTCTTATTCCCTTCACATACATGCAGGACTCGGTGATCGTGTGTATAATGAAGGTTGCATGGTGGCTTCTGATTCCTCCTGACTATATGACACGAAACAAGCTCCTGTAAATAATATAGGTAGGTGGTCGTGGTGTTTCGTGGCAATGTTTGAAGGACTTGCACACCTCCAACAAATGTTCTGATGTATATATATAGTCAGAATATTGGATGTTATAGTGAGTCCTTCAAGATATTACCACGAAACACCACCTATACTGAAGGAGGTTATTTCGTGGCATAGTCAGGAGGAATCAGAAGCCACCACGCAACCTTCATACACGATCACCGAGTCCTGAATGTGAAGGAAATAAAAATAATGGATGTGTTGTTTTGTAACCTGAACACATAATTATGCCAGTGAAAGCAGTACATAATAATAATACAATGTGAAGGAAATAAAAATAATGGATGTGTTGTTTTGTAACCTGTACACATGTGCCAGTGAAAGCAGTACATAAGGGGCGCCCCGTTCGTCATGCCCTTACCGCCGTATTAGCGTTCCTCTTCAGTAGCTTCAGAATTTGGGGATTGAATTAAAGGGGTATAGTAGTGGTGGTAAATATTATAATGAAGCAACTGATTCCTCCAAACTATTCCAAGCAACAGGACTCCAGTGTTTTTGTTAATCTGGTCCTGTTTCCACGCATATTTTGGTGGAATTAAGGCACTCCAATGTACCAAAAGTATGCTATTCCCATTAATTAAGGGTGGGACTTAAGTTTTCGCCGGCTAACCAATGTATATAAACGAGTATCATTAAGAGGGGCACTACAGTGTTGGTAAATAATTATGGAGTAACTGATTCTTCCTAACTTTATATTCCAAGCAACAGGACACCAATATGTTTGTTAATTAATCTGGTTCTGATTCCTTGACATACTGTGGAGGAAAGAATCAAGACACTCCAATGTACAGTCACTAATAAGTATACAGCTCTAGAGATTGATGCTTTGAACAGTCCAATTCACCAACGAAATAATTCCATTGGAGATGTTATTGTGCATTAATTTATTTACTGTCTCTAGGTATTCGAAGCACAACTGAATACTTATTTGTGCTCGTGACTGTACCTACCAGGAGTATATATTGTCCCCTTAAGAACCCTGTGATTCCTCCTGACTATGCCACGCTCCTTCCATAAAGGTGTGTGTGTGTGTTTCATGGCAATGTTTGAAGAAGTCACTAACCTCCAATTTTCTAACTACATCACGGGGTCCCTTAAGCCACCAGTTATTTTCCTGTGTTTATACGTTTGGTGAGGCTTAAGGACAGCAATTTAGCCTGACTGGAGCTCTCCGGGACAGACGCACACACGGGGCTATCTAGGGTGATGGAAGAGGAGGAGGAGGGGACCAGGTCGGGGCGGGGCGGGGCGGGGCGGGGCGGAGGAGGGAAGCGGCCCGTACCCGTATAATCGGATCACGCCAACCGCTGTAGGGGCCCCGTCCACCAACCAACAAACCAACCAACGATTCGCTGCTTTACGGAACAACGATGTGCTGTATGTGGCCTGCTGATTACTCCCCAAAGTGTGCCATAAATTAAGCTGCAGCTGGTGTTGTACTTGATAGAGAATAGTTTAATGTGCCCTGCCGATTCCTCCAAAGTAGCCTCTATACATGTGCCGCAAAACAACTCTTGCACTGGGAGGAAGTCTGTCTGTTCTGTGGGGTATTATAGTTTGGAGAAATCTCAGTTGTCTCTCCACTTTTGTCGAAACACTCATAATTATTAGGCCTACGTATATATACCGCGATCTCAGTCCCGATAAACTTTCACCACAGTTGTCATCCGCAGTTGAGCTCTCTTTTGTGTGTGTGTGTGTGTGTGTATGTGTGTGTGTGTGTGTGTGTGTGTGTGTGTGTGTGTGTGTGTGTGTGTGTGTGTGTGTGTGTGTGTGTGTGTGTGTGTGTGTGTGTGTGTGTGTGTGTGTGTGTGTGTGTGTGTGTGTGTGTGTGTGTGTGTGTGTGTGTGTGTGTGTGATTATAGAGGATATATAAATTATTTTTACTTGTATGATTTTCCTAACATTTCATTTTTATTTTCTAGGTAATGTAATTTTAGCTGGAAATTAATCTCGGCCATATTGTGTGTGATTCACTTTAAATTCGCACCGCAGTTTGAGCGCCGGTAAACTACAACCATAATTATACCCATGCACATAATCACATCACACAATTCCGCACAAATATATATAGAATAATCAATGAGAAAAAAAAAATATAAGTTCGCCCATCCATGCAGGAATCCAACACGAGGCCAGCAATGACTGTATGACACGGGAGCTATGCCTATATATACAAGACACGGGAGCTATGCCTATATATACAAGACACGGGAGCTATGCCTATATTTACAAGACACGGGAGCTATGCCTATATATACAAGACACGGGAGTTATGCCTATAAATACAAGACACGGGAGTTATGCCTATATATATACAACACTACAGACTTTGACACTGAGTTCTGATTGGGGTTATTGCGTCTCGTATCCCCGGTGGAAACTCTTCGTAATTCAGATAACAATAAATAATTTAGTAAACAGATTTATGCCTGCAACTGAACGGAAATAGTAAATAGATTTTTTATGTCTGCAACTGAATATTAGAGTAAATAAATTTATATCTGCAACTGAACGGAAAAAATAATTAGATTTATGTCTGCAACTGAACGGAAATAGTAAATAGATTTATGTCTGTAACTGAACGTAGATTATTAAAAAAAAAAAAAAAAATAGCAAGAACACCGTAGGAGTTAATTAAGGTAATCATACTGTATATAATATTTTGGGTGAATTGAAGGGTTTCTGATTCATCCAAACTATGCCAGAAAACATAATAACACTTCAACAATCACGAATATAGGGAATCAGGTTTGTTGCGTTGTGAATTTGGAGGAATCGGGAGGCCTCAAATTCGTACACAGCAAATTAATTAAAGATCCCCCATAAACGCTTCATACCAATCTCCATCTACTGTACATTATTTGGTCAATCGCATTTGGGTTGATGAGCCAGTGAGAATGTTCAAAGGCCCCGTGATGTAGTCAGAAAATTGCATGGAGGTTAGCGAGTTCTTCAAACATTGCCACGAAACACCACCTATATTGAAGGAGTTTGTCTCGTGGCATAGTCAGGAGGAATCAGAAGCCTGGTACCAAGTCTTCAAACACGATCACAATCATGCAGGGTCTTAATTAAAGCTCTTATGATTAACGTTAGCTTACACACACACACAGGCTTCATGAGTCCAAAAAATTTACAACACTGACTGGCTATACCTATGAGAATTTAAAACAACATAGGAAAGACCCGATTATCTATATATGAATTTTAATGATCCAAACCACCAGTATAAGAACAACAACAACTCCGGCGTGCGTGGGATTGAAAGTTATAATATTTCTTCATCCACAAGAAATCACACAAATCTACATCATAATATAATGACCAAACGCTCGAAATTTATAGAGAGAGAATAACTATTTCCCTGGATACGAAAACATACCGGGATTTTTTTTTTTTTTTTTTGTATATATTTTTTGAAGGAATGTGCAGCTCGTAAAAATATTATCTTTGACTATTATTTCACTGTTAATAATATTATGTATAGTTGTCTGAGTAAATGGTTTTAATGCACTATCGATGAGCACAAACAATAATAATTTTAAACTAATGAATTAAACATACTATTGGATACACGAATTAGTTACTACACACACTGTTGTTTTCGAGGGTTTGCAACATACAGAAAATGCAAGACTACGTGACTGCAATATTACATGATAATTAATAGATTTGTTGTTTTGTAATCACCGAGTCACTTGGTGGACCATTCATTGCAATACTTTCAGATTAATAACACCCCTTTCTATCCATAATTATAGCCTCTGTGTCAGAACTCCTATGGCCAACCGTACATAGAACTGAAAAATACCTTATCATTGTTTTCCTTTCAATCCACACATCGCGTTAGCAGAAGATGTGTATCGGAGTTAGAAGGTTTCGAAAAGTCTGGACCGCCACTAAACACAAAAAAAAAAAAAAATCCACAACACACTAAGCGACATGTAGAGATAGAAATACATTTTTTTTTTTCTTTTTTTTTTTTTTTTTACTGTAGCGAATAAAACCCACACATTAAGTTGACAGATTAATTTTTTTTTATTATAATTATTTTTCTGGAGCTTCAGTGTATGTGGCCGTCTATTGTATTTTAATTATTATTTTTATTATCTATCGTATTATCATTGTTATTTACTGTATTATTTTTATTATCGACTGTATTATTATCAAGAGGCCGCCATTACACACACACACAGACACAGACACACAGACACAGACACACAGACACACAGACACACACACAGACACAGACACAGACAGACACACACACAAATACACACAGACACACACACACACACACATACACAGACGCAATCCACATCAGCCACAAGTATATCAAAATAAGTCGGGGACCCTATAAGAAGTTTTCCACCCCATGCAGACGTCAGGATTGTCGGGGGGGGGTGTTGGGTCTGACCACTGGCTGACACCACCACGCCACCCCACTGACACCACCACCCCACCCCACTGACAACACCACGCCACCCCCCCACTGACACCCCCACGCCACCACACTGACAACAACACCACGCCACCCCACTGACAACACCACGTCACGCCACCCCACTGACACCAACACCACAACACCACCCCACTGACAACACCACGCCACCCCACTGACACCATATAATATACTGCCTGCCCACACACCCCATCCATCGCTGCTGACACCATCCACTGTTTACATATACCACTGAGACACTCCATCTCTGACGACCCCCTGAACACTGGGACCACAACACTGTGGGATAACTCATGTATAACCGCAGCTGTATACACTTACCACCATATATATACAGCTGAGACAACGCACGCTAAGCACATCATCATCGTTGGAATCCCTGCTAACATCACCGCAGCGCTAATTGACACGTCGCACATAACAACACAACCATGAACAGCTGACGACGCTAAAACAACAACAACAGACAAAAATTGAAATGACCCGCTACTAACACCATCGCTGACTGACATGCACACTGTATAATTATAAGCTGCTGACACCAACCTCAGCTGACTGTATATAACACCCGATACACCACCGCTGACGGCACGCTAACACCCCGCCGTCGCCTTCACTGACACACCGCTGACAAATCGCCTGTCAGCGCCTGGTTTTCCCTGCCCCTCCTCTTTTGTCACACTCTCCATTTTCCTTCACCAGCGGGGTTTGTCCACTTTATCCTCTGTCCCCCCTTGTGTCTGTTTCTCTCTGTCCCCCTTATATACGATTGTTTTTCTGTCCCCCCTCTCTGTCCCAGCAATGTCTGTTTTTTGTGTCCCCCTTCTGTCTCTGTCCCCTTTGCGTCTGTTTCTCTCTGTCCCCTTTGCGTCTGTGTGTGTCTCCCTGTCCCTTTGTGTCTGTTTCTCCCTGTCCCTTTTGCTTCTGTTTCTCTCTGTCCCCTTTGCGTCTGTGTCTCCCTGTCCCTTTGTGTCTGTGTCTCCCTGTCCCCTTTGCTTCTGTTTCTCTCTGTCCCCTTTGCGCCCGTTTCTCTCTCCCTCTTTCCTTCTGCATGCGTCTGTTTCTTTCTCTCTGTTCACCCTTCGTTTGTCTAACTTTTATCTTGCATCTCATGGCCCCTGTCTCTTTGTTACTCTGCGCCTGTCTCTCTCTATCTCTGCCCTCGTTGATTGTTCCTCTATTTCATTGCATCTGTCTCTGTTCCCTCAATTGCTTCTCATTATCTCTTTGCTACTCCTCCTATCTCTCATTTTTCAATTTGTCCCCTCCATTATCTCTCACTCACTCTCCATCATATTAGCCTCAGTTTGTTTTGCATATTAATATATATATATATATATTTGTTAGACTTCATCCTACATAGTATTACCTCCCTCTGTCTTTTCATAATAAAACCCATGCATATTCTCTTCACCTCTGTCTGTCTGTCTCTCTCTATCAATTCAATCATGACTGTCTCCAGCTTCTTCATCTCCACTCGCGCCTAGCGTCTCAATATGTATCTCTCCCGTTTCCTCTGCTATTTCTCTCTCTCTCTCTACTAATTTATCGTTTTTCGCTTTCTCTCTGTTAGTTCTCTGTCTGTCTGTCGGTCTCATTCAGTTTCCATACAATTTTCACCATGCAGCTTCTCTCTCCGCTTTATCTGCCATCACCCCCTGTGTGTGCCCCCGCTCCATCTGTCCTCTATAGCTCTCAAACCAGTCCCTCACCCACCGCTGACCGTCCCCCGTCTCTCAATGCTCTCCCCCGCCATACCGTATCCATGCATCACTCCCACGTCCGTCCCCAGTGCGATGCCTCTGTCCATATTCCGAGATGCCTTGGTATACGAGGTTAGATTAGGTTATGTTATGGGTATGTACGTGTGTCTGTGTGTGTGTGTGTGTGTGTGTGTGTGTGTATTTTCTATCTGTAGGCGTTTCTTTAAAAGGGAGGAGTCTCTCTTGATGGAGAAATATATCATGAGGGAGATTGAAATGTTCACTGTCTAATCCATGTATGTGTGTGTGTGTGTGTGTGTGTGTGTGTGTGTGTGTGTGTGTATAAGGTCCTGTGTGTGTGTGTGTGTGTGTGTGTGGTGCAACAAGGAAAGGATGCGGGGTATTGCATTCTTTTATAATGATCATAATTTAGTTCATTTTCACACGCGAAGGTTTGAGCCATGCATGCAACGAACGAACTTATGGCGACGGCTGTGTAGGGAGCTAGTGGAGCGGCTTGGCGTGGCGTAGCGGGGATGTGACGGGGCGAGACAATGGTATAAGCTCTCTACGTGACGCGCGATAACAGCGTGGGAACCCAGCCTCACCCTCCACACACACACACACACACACGGCTTCATATACCGCTAAGCCACACTTCCTTCCGCGGATTCTTATCAGGTTATTCCTCTGACGGGCGGGTGACGCGTATAATGAATGGGATTATGTTTCATGTTTTTGTGTTTGTGTTCTGCGTTGACTCGAATCCGGTTTGATGAATTAATATGATATAAGTGGGATTGTAATGATGTTCGTCTCCCAAGCGATTGATGATTGGTTGTATATGTTGTTGTTGTTTGTTTTGTCACTCTGCTTTGTAACTTAGACTGCAGTATATAGTTTCTACCAAATTCTGATTGAGGATGCCACAAGCTCACAACCTGATGAGATTAACAGATAACAGTGGTGTGACGTATGAAAGGTGAGGAGCGGTTGTCATAAGTGTGTGTGTATTGGAGAGTGAGTAAGGGTATGAGAGTGAGTGAGGGTATGAGAGTGAGTGAGGGTGTAAGAGTGGGTGAGGGCGCTGCAGAAGGATACACAGTGAGGGTACTTACTAGCAAAGCGAGGGTCGGAGGAGGAGGTCTGGTACCAGGACGGGGCTGAGGCACGGGCGTCATACACGTCAGGCGTGCAGTAGGTGGTGGGCGGCGGTGCTGGTGGATAAGCCACATGCTGCATACCCGCAGGTTGCATGGCGGCGGCGGCGGCTCGCCCGTAGCTGCCTGAGTCCAGCAGGTCCAGGCGGCGGTCGTCCAGGAGATCCAGGGCGCGACGTTGCTCCTCCAGGGGCGAGAGGATGTCGGAGACGGAGAAGGGCGTGGTGTGTCGGGGGCTGAGGGTCATCAGGTCGCCGCCCGGAGGGGTCGCTACCGACCCTGCCAGGTCCTCCGGGTCGCGCTTTAGGTAGTATGGGGACTCCAGGTAGGCCTGCGTGGCGTAGGCGAGGGCCGGGCGCGCCGGGGGCTGGAGGGAGGAGGGCGACGAGGTTAGAGCCGGGGGGAGAGCCAGCGTGACGGCGGGGCACCTCCCTGGACACCACTCAGGCCGACCCACACTCAGGTAGAAAACATTGACCACAGTGCACACACCAGCCCCGCGACCAGAGTCTTTCTGATAGAAAAACTACAAACTCCATGGACGGTTCTTGAGGGGAGGGACACCACACTCATCGGCCAATCAACGCTCGCCTTTGTCTTCCTAAAGCAAAGGGACGGTATCGAGTAGACCCGCCCAGTCCCTGTACTGCCATTGGTGGATCAAAGTTATAGCTCCTCCCACCATGGGGTCGGATCCGCGCATGCTCCTCCCACACGCACCAGGAGGTCTCGTCGATTTTCACTGTGAATGATCAACCGTTGTTCTATTCAAATCCGATGTGAGTTAGAACGACAGTTACATTCTTTATACATGGACTGATTCGGTGAGAAAGAGAGCAACTGACTATCACGTCAGAACAACATAATTGCCGGCAAATATTGACATGAAGACACAAGGTTTTAGCCATGTAGGGGTTGGGTCCCAGTAAGAGGAGGCGATGGTGGGCTCCTGCTTTACCGGTGCTAAAATCACTCTGTAATAGCTATTAAGCCCCTCGATCAACACGACGAGGGGCGGCCGAGTGAAGTCAGTTTCCTGCACATTAAACCCGCGGTGGAATATCTGGCCTGCACCGATTTTTGCAGCGAGTGACTGACTGGCGTGAGGAGGGAGTGGAGCGAGGCCCTTTGATGTGGTGGTAATGTCCCCCGCCGCAGTGGTGAGCAGGAAGGCTAACGAGGAGGTGGTGGAGGGACGAGAGGAAAATTGCCTCCCTCATACCCAGTTATTCATGTGCGAGGCAAGAATTAGGCCTTAGGAGCAAGATGAATAAGGAGCTGCAGAAACGGGACCGGAAAACGTTTTAGGATTTTCAGTCCACATCATTTTTTTTTTCTTAAAACACATTTTACTATTCATAATTTATGTTTAACGCTTTTTTCAATATTGTGCTTTCACGCGGTATGTTATATTTATTATTTACATATTTTTTCTCGTAAAATATTCTGCAGATATTACCATTTTCTTGACGCATAACAGATCGAGGGTGTATAGGAACCAACGACCGATGAGACATTGTGTTGTCTCCAAGAATACGTCAAGAAGGTGAAGTGTTGTTAGACTTCACTTGCCCAACATCATTATGTTATGGCTGTGTTGTAATATGCTTGCTTCTCTCTCGATGATATTTAGCGGTTGTAACTAATGTGTTGCATAGACTGTAACCACTTTTAGACGAAATTCATTAAGAGAGTGAGTATTATCGGACGTCGGATATTATACGTTATTGAGGGATGGGACCCAGGATTGGACTGTCTTACCCAGATCATTAATTTTACCGTCGTGGCTTGGCATGAGTGACAAACTTACCCTTCACCTCCTCCAGGATTCGTTCGACCAGATGCAACTTAACACGCGCTTTAACTCATAGGAACATTACCTGACACTGATCGGAACTGTTATATGCCTATCTATAATCAGGCTTCACCAAAAGTTTCAGTATTATAGAAACATGTTAAATTATCCGAGAGAATCTTTATAAGGTCACAAGGACACACGATAGAGGGGAATATAATTAAGACTCACGGAAGAAATCTTGTATCACTTTGAATTTCATTTTGGTCGTCATGACAATGCCTCAAAGTTTGAATTTGAAAGAGACTTTATGTGATTTATTAAAGACGGAACATTTTAACTAAAGAAACACATGGATTAATACATCAACATAAACACACGTCACAATAAAAAGCAAACCTGTTCACGGTATATAGGCCTGTGCAAGATATAATCAAGCCAACATTGCACGGAATATACACATATGCAAGATGAAAAGAACGTAATGCTTTTGTCCATCATAAAAATCAAGAGTTCGCATTTGATAAACAAGGAGAACAGTTATTCAGCATTGGTAGAAAATTCTGAAGAACAATGTCTGGGTGAAAGGAATGAGAAATGATTCAACCTCATCAGGCTATATATATATATGTTATTTCATTCTTCCAAGAGATTATGTTATGATCGGAAAGGAAGAGAGAGAGAGAGAGAGAGAGAGAGAGAGAGAGAGAGAGAGAGAGAGAGAAAGAGACTGCAGTCTAATGGTGGAGAGAAATTGTTACAAGAAAAGGGAATAGAGACGAAAATAGGATAACGTAGGGCGACTTTAGGGCAATCCTCCGTATCAGCATCGTTAATTAACTTGATGAAAATAAAGTATTCTCCAAAGAGTTCGTATATAATATTGCACAGTTTCTGATGCAGGTATACATATAGAGCAGCATGAGTTACTCGATACCACAACGAGTATAAAGAATCGGGACGAGTTGTGGTGGCGATTTTAAAACATACACATAATATTATAGATAATTATGAACCAAGAATCTCAATTGTATACTCCTATGTTATATGATGATGTCTTACGTAGATAAATGATGAATCTTTTAGACTTTGCCTGTATAAACACACTTACTTTTCTCTCTCTTGTGTACCATTGCAGCTCCTGACAAATATAATAATTATACACAGATAGAAAAAAAACTTATGAATTATTATTTCTTCCTTTCATCGCATCTCTGTATGTGTTTGTTTACCTTTTTATGAGCGACTTGGACAGTTAGTTGCATGTATTTAAAAGGAATATTTTTTACTAATTTACGGGGAAACATATATAATTATTTTGGGTCAACCATTTGTGAGCGACATGGGCATTTATAGTTAAAAGGAATATATGAATTAATACTATAAAGTTTAGGGGGACATTATATTTTGGGTGAACTCCGAGAATTATTAGCCCTATACTGATTCCTTCAAACAAGATAAATTATATAGATCCACAACACGTATATATACACAGAGGCAGTCAGGCCGTTTTACATAGTGTATATATATAGTTTAGAGGAATTAGTAGGCCTATATACCCCAACAAATTTTTCCCACTTTTATGTTCTCGTGAAGGATGACATATAAACAAAAAATTCTACACGATCGATGCATGCTGTAGTTGTTATAGTATATATCAGTTTGTAGTTAGGTTGATATACTAAAATAAAAAAATAAAAAGATAAATATAGTAGTAGGCTATAACAGTCTTAAGGGGAGATTTTCTTGATGAATTGGTCAGCTAGAAGGTCTGGGATTCCTCCAAAGTATATGCCAGGAAATAAATCACCTCGTTTCGTGGCACATAGTTTGGAGGAATCAGTAACATTCCAATACACCAACTAGAGAATCTCCCCTTCATAATGGTGATTCTAACCCCACTGAAATTACCATGATAAAATATATAGGACCCTACATGACTGTGATCGTGTATGAAAATTGGAGGCTTCTGATTCCCCCATGACCATACCATGAAACAAGCTCCTTCCATATATATATACAGTAGGTTCATGGTGTTGTTTCGTGGCAGTAATTGAAGGACTCATTTATCTCCAATTTTTCGACGACATCAGGGTGAAGTTCAGTTTTGGTAAATCTGGAAGAAATTATTCCCCCAAACCATTTCAAGCAACATAACACTATTATTTTTGTTCATATGGTCCTGTTTCCTGGCATATTTTGGAGGAATCAAGGCACTCCAATGTAACAAAAGTGAATTACCTCTTTAATTAAGCCTTGACATCCCTGGGGGTCTTATTGATGATGGACAAAATAATCGGTTATCTCTCACGCGATTAGAAGTGAACCTTACGCACCGCTTAATACACACACACAGGACAAGGAGGGGAAAACGCACACACAATTGAGTCACTGATCTAATATGTATGAATTGGGAGGAAATAGTATATATATATATAGAGAGAGAGAGAGCATACAACCAACGAGGCAAAAAAAAAAAAAAAAAAAAAAAAAAAAAAATCCTTATCTTAAACTCCATTGCCTGCATCAAGCGTAAATTTTGTGTTGTGTTTTCCTTTCATTTAATTTAATTTAAGTAAGTAAGGGGGTAGTAATAACACACCTTTGATGAAACACTGGAGCCCCTTAATTCCTCCAAAGTATATAATAGCCTATGCCAGGAAACAGGACCAAGTGCATGAACAAAAATAATTGCTTGAAATAGTTTAAAGGAATTAATATATTTGCTCTACAGATTTGCCAACACCATGTTAATAAATACCCTCTAAATAAATTAATACATCACGTAACCTATACCCATGCAGCAGCCTATAGTGTGGATACATATAAACTACAGTCATCACAGCTGTATCACTGACAATCAACTTCTCTATATAACATTATGCCTTCGACGAGGGGGACGCTGTGGAACCGGACCCCAACACAAACTGAGGAGCATTGCTATGTAACTGGTGTGGTGGGTTCGAGTCCTTGCTGTATGTATCATGAGAGTGAGTGAGTGAGTGAAGCGGAGTGAGTGAGTGAAGCGGGGTGAGTGAGTGAAGCTGGGTGAGTGAGTGAGTGAGTGAGTGAAGCGGGGTGAGTGAGTGAGTGAGTGAAGCGGGGTGAGTGAGTGAGTGAAGCGGGGTTAGTGAGTGAGTGAAGCGGGGTGAGTGAGTGAGCAAGTGAGTGAAGCGGGGTGAGTGAGAGAGTGAGTGAGTGAGTGAGTGAAGCGGGGTGAGTGAGTGAGTGAGTGAAGCGGGGTGAGTGAGTGAGTGAAGCTGGGTGAGTGAGTGAGTGAAGCGGGGTGAGTGAGTGAGTGAAGCGGGGTGAGCGAGTGAGTGAAGCGGGGTGAGTGAGTGAGTGAGTGAGTGAAGCTGGGTGAGTGAGTGAGCGAGTGAAGCGGGGTGAGTGAGTGAGTGAAGCTGGGTGAGTGAGTGAGTGAGGTTCTGGAGACTGCAACTGTCCGCCAGGCTGCATGGGGTGATAATCAATAACACAAGTACCACGTCCGCTGATGGCCACCGTGGAGGAGAGGGGGTTGGTTGAGGGGGACCTGCCTGGGTGGGGATGGGGATGGGGGGGGGGAGGAAGGGTGGTGTGTGTGTGTGTGGTACTCGAGGTGGGAGTGGGGGGGGGGAAGGAAGGGGGTGGAGATGTATGAAGGTTTGTAAGGGACCCTATGATGTAGTCAGAAAATTGGAGGTAAACGAGTCCTTCATATATTGCCACGAAACACCACCTATATAGAATAAGAAGGTTGTTTCGTACCATAGTCAGGAGGAATCAGAAGACTCCAATTTTCGTACATGCATTCAGGGTCCTTAAAGGGGAGACAAGACGTGGGCAGCCAAGGCGAATGGAAAAGTGCATGCGAGATTCAGAGGAAAGACATGTATGTATGTATGTATGTATGTATGTGTAACGCAGAGAGAGTGTTATGCATGGGGAGAGAGTGATGATGATGATGAAGTGAAAGAGGTATGCATGGAAGAACTCACATGTAGGAGGTTGTGAAGTGATAGGAAGTGAGAGAACATACAGTATCTATGATGATGGTCAAAAAAAGTTATATATAGTACGTGGATAGAAAGGATTAATTGTATACCCTGTGAAGAGAAATATTTGTGTGTTGTTGATTTATACATGAGGGCGGTAAGTTTTACATATATATAACTATTAAAGATTTCATATATGATCTGGAATTGTAAAAGTAGAATGCCTAACAGAAGTGAAGAGATGGGGGAAGAGGAAGGGGAAAAGGGTTGAAAGTTAGTTGAGATAAAGTGAGGACGCAACGTGGAGGGAGCAAAGTGAACGAGAACGACAGAGATTATAATTATAGTTGGTTGAAGGAAACTGGGGATGAAGGTGTGTGTGTGTGTGATGGGAAAGAAGAGAGGTGAAGGAGGTGAAGCATGATGTGGGGAGTGATAAAAATACATGTAAGAGAAAGAGGAGGGTTAATAAGCTAGGGAGGCAGATGCATGCAGTGAAAGAGAATTAAATTAAGAGGTTTGTTTGGGAAAGGCTAAGATTGAGAGAGAAAAAAAGGAAACGGAAACAGAGGAAGAGAAGAGATGAATGAAGGTATTGAGGGAGGCAGATGCATGCAGTGAAAGAGAATTAAATTAAGGGTTTGGGAAAGGCTAAGATTGAGAGAGAAAAAAAGGAAACGGAAACAGAGGAAGAGAAGAGATGAATGAAGGTATTGAGGGAGGGGTCATGAAGGCAGACAGGAATAGATAGATAGTACTGTATTATAAGGTGCTTTCCGATTATAGCTGCCGTTGTTCTGAATATAATTAATTATATACTATAGTACACTGAACATAATTTTCTTCCGTAATGATGGCAATAACACTCAGCCAAAACAACATACCTATTATATAATGCATAGGTATATCCATCTTAATATTATTGTTATTATTATTATTATTATTATTATTATTATTATTATTGTTATTATTGTTGTTATTATGATTATTATTATGATTATTATTATTATTATTATTGTTATTATTATGATTACTATTATTATTATTATTATTATCAGTATTACTATTACTATTACTATTACTATTACTAAATGAGACGTTCCCTGCCCCCCCCCTTCCCCCATGCAACCCACCATTTCCTCCGACCCCCTGAAACAACATACCTAACAACCTGTGCTAATGAGTCGACAGCAGACGAAGGATTATAGGTAAGAAGAAGGTAGGAAGGGATTAGAGAGGTAGGAAGAAGGGAGGGAGGGATTAGAGAGGTAAGGAGAAGGGAAGGAAGGATTAGAGGGGTAAGAAGAAAGGGGGAAGGATTGGAGAAGGAAGGAAAGGATTGGAGGGGAAAGAAGAAAGGGAGGGATTGGAGAAGGAAGGAAAGGATTGGAGGGGTAAGAAGAAGGGAGAAAAGGGATGGAGAGGTAAGGAGAAGGGAGAAAAGGATTGGAGAGATAAGGAGAAGGAAGGAAAGGATTGGAGAAGTAAGAAGAAGGGAGGAAAGGATTGGAGGGGTAAGAAGAAGGGAGAAAAGGAATGGAGAGGTAAGGAGAATAAAGGAAAGGATTGGAGAAGTAAGAAGAAGGAAGAAAAGGATTGGAAAGGGATAAGAAGAAGGAGTATAATATTATGTTGTGTTGTGAATGGAGAGACTCTCTATATAACATTAGCTTCTTGTTGCATGTGGGACTGACAATGGCAAAGACGACTCTACACCTCCTTCAGACTCTATTATTAGTGTGTGTGTGTGTGTGTGTGTGTGTGTGTGTGTGTGTGTGTTGGTTTGTCTCTCCTTTGGTCTGTTTGTCTGTCTCTCCTTTGGTCTGTTTGTCTGTCTCTCCTTTGGTCTGTTTGTCTGTCTCTCCTTTGGTCTGTCTGTCTGTCTCTCCTTTGGTCTGTTTGTCTGTCTCTCCTTCGGTCTGTCTGTCTGTCTGTCTCTCCTTCGGTCTGTCTGTCTGTCTCTCCTTCGGTCTGTCTGTCTGTCTGTCTCTCCTTCGGTCTGTCTGTCTGTCTGTCTCTGCTTCGGTCTGTCTGTCTGTCTCTCCTTCGGTTTGTCTGTCTGTCTGTCTCTGCTTCGGTCTGTCTGTCTGTCTCTCCTTCGGTCTGTCTGTCTGTCTCTCCTTCGGTCTGTCTGTCTGCCTCTACATCCGTCTGTCTGTCTGTCTCTCCTTCGGTCTGTCTGCCTGTCTGTCTCTCCTTCGGTCTGTCTGCCTGTCTGTCTCTCCTTCGATCTGTCTATCTGTCTGTCGGTCACAACCAAGGTCACAATTACTATCTACGTGGTCACAACCAACCCCGACCTCACGTTCTTTGCCACACCATTCTATTTTCCCCGCGTCTTTCCAGGGTGTTGAGTGTACATAAGGGATCAGTAGAGGATTAGCGAGGTGGCCCAGAGTCGCCTCACAGGTGCTGGCGCCTCTCAGTGATGCTCATTTCTCTATCATTCTGAAGAGTATATATAGATGACAGCAGACCCTTCGACTCGTCCATGCAGGCTCTGTAGTCATACATGTACACTCGTGATACATAATCCCTGACCAGAGACGAACGGACCCTTCGACTCGTCCATGCAGGCTCTGTTGTCATACATGTACACTCGTGATACATAATCCCTGACCAGAGACGAACGGTAGGCACCACACACACATACCCTAGCTGCATTCGAACTCAGCCTCTATAGGTGTACTGGGTGGGGAAATGAGCAATACCAGGCGATTTGCGAAGCTCTCTGCTCCTCACACTCTGGTCAGAAATAATGTATCACGAGTGTACATTGTGTCTTCCATCCACCTATACAGTATGATGTCCCTCGATGATCCAGACTTTACGTATTTCATATTTTGTTGAGTGACATACATACATACATACATACATACATACATACATACATACATACATACATACATACATACATACATACATACATACATACAATACATACATACATACATACATACATACATACATACATATATACATACATACATACATACAATACATACATACATACATACATACATACATACATACATACATACATACATATATACATATATACATACATACATACATACATATATACATACATACATACATACATACATACATACAATACGTGTTGAGGGTGATAAAAAGGGTTACTGGGTCAAACGTCTCTAGAAGTCGCATTGATCTTCGAATATCCATTAATTTAATAGGAATAACAAACATAATTATGAATATTTACGACATAGACTAAGGATCGCCTGAAAAATTAATATAGGTTCATGCAGTTTACTACACACCTGTCTGCCTGTCTGCCTGTCTGCCTGCCTGCCTGCCTGCCTGCCTGCCTGCCTGCCTGCCTGCCTGTCTGCCTGTCTGCCTGCCTGCCTGCCTGCCTGCCTGTACCTGTTCATACACCTGTATACCCTAAGCATCACCACTCCATGTACAGTTGTAGACATATGAAACAGACACACTTCAAACGGGGTACCTTTTTAAGAATAGAATAGGACGCGCCGCCTCTACACACACACACACAAACACACACACACACACACACACACAACGTCTCATCCATACCCTGTGCTCAGTGAGGGTTCCTGTTTGAGGTGTGTGTGTTTCATATGTCCGAAACTGTACGCCAACCTCTTCCTTATAATATACTCGTACACACCTCGTCCCAACCGTATATAAACGTGTGAAATTATATAAAGACTAAATAATTATAGCCCTCTGTCATAAGCTTAGTAACAGCACCCCTTGTTGTAATTATATATAGCTTGGTGATAAAGAGCTTAAATTAATTGAAATGCTACTGATTCCTCCAAACTATGCCAGGAAACATACAACCTTAGTGTTACTGATGGAGGATCTGTTTCGTGGCATAGTTTGGAGGAATCACAGACCTTCCAATTCATAACAAAATAAAAGAATCTTCCCATACTTTTTTGACAATTTGGGCCAAGTGTTATTTTCTGTATAATTATATCCTTTATGGACGCATTTGTCGCTTCACCCCCCCCCCAAAAAAAAAAAAAAAAATAGATAAACAAATAAATAAATATATATATACAAATAAATAACGAAATAAAAAAATAGATAAACCAATAAATATATATATACAAATAAATACCTAAATAAAAAAATAGATAAATCAATAAATATAAATAAAAAAATAAATAAATAAAAAAATAGATAAATCAATAAATATAAATAAATAAATAAATAAATAGAAATAAAGTAAATAATGTAGCCAATTAGTAGTTCTTGAATTAATAAATAAAGGTTTTGTATGAACACGACACCAATGCAGACTGAATGAAGCTATAGCGGTATCCACATTATTATTTTACGGTCAAGATAAAATGTCTGATTGCCTTAATTGTATACCCGATAGTGAAGTCTGATTAGCAGTTATTGTGTTGTGAAGTTGACCTGCTCTCACCTCCTCTGATAATTATACTCTACCATGAAGCTGGGAATTTATGAATGAACACTTGTTTGAGAATTTGTCTCTTTAATTTAAGGGGAAAGTACAGGCTGGTAAATCTGGAGTAAACGATTCTACCAAACTATATTCCAAGCAACAGAACACTATTATTTTTGTTCATCTGGTCCTGTTTACTGGCATACTCTGGAGGAATCGAAGAGCTCTAATTCACCCAAAGTACACCCTCCCCTGAACGATACTAGAAAACCTCACAGAGTTCAGGAAGAAAAGAGAACGGGATATTATTATTATTATTGGGCCAAGGTGACTATAGTGTGGGAGGCTGTCAGCTACCTGTGTGGGTCATGGAAGGGTTAAAGTGATTAGGGATTACTGTGTGTACTCTGTCCTTCCTGTGTGTGTGTGTGTGTGTGTGTGTGTGTGTGTGTGCTCTGTCCTTCCTGTGTGTGTGTATGTGTACTCTGTCCTTCGTGTGTGTGTGTGTGTGTGCTCTGTCCTTCCTGTGTGTGTGTGTGTGTGTGTGTGTGTGTGTGTGTGTGTGTGTGTACTCTGTCCTTCGTGTGTGTGTGTGTGTGTGTGTGTGTGTGTGTGTGTGCGTGTGTGTGCTCTGTCCTTCGTGTGTGTGTGTGTGTGTGACCAGTAAGGTAAAAACTGAGGTCACCTGTCTATTTCTGAGTCAGGTGTGCTGGGCTGCCTTCTATACTGGAATGAAATATATATATAATTCCATAGAAAACTTATATATATATACATTTCAATTATATTCTGTATGGACATATGAACCACATCGTTACCCATTATATTTATATGTTTAATGTTGCAGGACTAATGACTCCGACTGTACACCTTCATTTCATTATTTTTTTTTTTAAGGGCTCGATTTTGTTTTAAGGAACCCGGCCAGTGATGTATAATTATAGTCAGAAAATTGGAAATAAATGAGTCCTTCAAATATCACCACGAAACACCACCTATCCTATATTATGCTTGGAAGGAGTTTGTTTCGTGGCATGGATGGAATGGTCAGGAGGAATCAGCTGAAGCCTTTCTGTTCTATTTCTACCTAATCATTGTTTATATCGATTTTTTTACCAACTTGCATGTATGAATGTTCCAATAGGTGAGTGACTGTATGTATGTATGTATGTATGAATGTATGTGTGTGTGCGTGTGTGTATATATATATGTGTGTATGTATGTATGTGTATATGTATGTATATAATACAGTTTATGCATGTGTGTATGTGTGTTTGTGTGTATGTATGTATGTGTGTGTGTATGTATGTATGTATGTGTGTATGTATGTATGTGTATAGGTGTGTATGCAATGGATTGAGGTGAGGTGTTTGATTTAAGGGAATACATAATTACAGTGTGGGTAAATTATTATTATTGGTATTATTATTACAATTATTATTCTATTGTGTTCGTAAATTATTATTATTGGTATTATTATTACAATTATTATTGTTATCATTATTATTATTATTATTATTATTATTATTATTATTATTATTATTATTTTTATTTTTATTTTTATTTTTATTTTTATTATTTATTATTGTTATTGTTATTATTATTTTTATTATTATTATTATTATTATAATAATAATTATTATTATTATTGTTATTCTATGAGGAACGAGTTTATAAAAATATCGGCACTAATTAACTAAACACTTGAGCCTGCGTTCTTGGCCCCTTCCCCCCTCAACCCCCCTCCACCCCACCACCCCTAGAAGCAAAACTGCCTGGGACCCCCATATAATTATACAAGACGCCGCACCGCCCCCTCCCTCTCCCTCTCCCCCCCCCCCCCAATTCACTTCCCCTTGGGGTCGATACTGCGAAACAAAAGCGCAGCGCAAAGGCCACGTGAAATGCGCGTGCGAGGCGGTGGGAGGTCGCAATTATAAACAAACCGAGCATTGCCCATTCCCCTCCTTTACCGTGCAAAAAAAAAAAAAAAGACAAATAAATAAATAAATAAATAAATAAATAAATAAATAAATGGACCTGGGTGTTTGTTGAGCTTTTGATTCCCATACGAAAATCATTAATTGAGAGAGGAGTGTGTGTGTGTGTGTGTGTGTGTGTGTGTGTGTGTGTGTGTGTGTGTGTGTGTGTGTGTTCGGTAAGTCGGTCGGTCGGGCAAGGAGTGTACAGTCGGCGGCAAAAGTCCTGTCGTCGCCTCACTTGCTTCACCGAGGCACGCAATGTTCATAGACTCGAGATTATTATTAGGTGTAGAAAACGTGTGTATTCCTCGAGTCCATAAACACTGCATGTCTCGGTGAAGCAGGTAGGGCGACGGGACTTCTGCCGCTGACTGTACTGTACATACAACAACAACAATGAGAGAGAGACAGAGAGATCAAAATAAATAAATATAATAATAATAATAAAAAATAAATTCTTTACAATACAGGATAACATGCAAAGAATTATTTCTGTCTGATATCACCAATGAAGTGGTTTACAATACGAGGTAAGATGCAAATATAAAGTACAATAACAAAATGCAATTGGTTTACATACAATACGAGATAAAAGTAAATAATACCAATGAATGAAAATGGTTTACAATATGTTGAAGCTACATATGATAAGAATAACTTTATGGTAACATATTACTTGTAGTACTCGTGTATCTGAAGGTAGCCAGAGAGAGAGAGAGAGAGAGAGAGAGAGAGAGAGAGAGAGAGAGAGGAGGAGGAGAGAGAGCGAGGAGGAGGAGAGAGAGACAGAGAGAGAGAGAGAGAGCGAGGAGGAGGAGGAGGAGGAGGAGTGACAGAGAGAGAGAGAGAGAGAGAGAGAGAGAGAGAGAGAGAGAGAGAGAGAGAGAGAGAGAGAGAGCGAGGAGGAGAGAGCTGTGGGGAGGGGGAGAGAGGAAGGGCTTGAGAGAGGAAAAAATATTGAGTGAACGTGAGGAAGTGAATGAAATAAGGAATTGACTATACACAGTACGCCAGGGTGGAAGAAGGTGGTGCATGTGGAGTCAGAGGGGTGGAACGGTGGGGGAGAGATGGAGGGAGGAGTGGAGGGATGGGTGGAGGGATGGGTGGAAGGGTGGGGGAGAGATGGAGGGAGGAGTGGAAGGGTGGAGGGATGGGTGGAAGGGTGGAGGGATGGGTGGAGGGATTGGTGGAGGGGTGGAACGGTGGGGGGAGAGATGGAGGGAGGAGTGGATGGTTGGAAGGGTGGACGGGTGGAAGGAATGTAGGGGTGGAAGGGTAGGGGGAAAGATGGAGAAGTGGAATGGAGGGGTGTAGAGGTGGAAAGATGGAAGGGTGGAGAGATGGAGGGGTAGAATGGTGGATAGGTGGAGAGATGGAGGGGTAGAATGATGGAGAGGTTATGAGATGGAGTGGTGGAATGGTGGAGAGGTTATGAGATGGAGTGGTGGAATGATGGAGAGGTGGAGAGATGAAGGGGTAGAATGATGGAGAGGTGGAGAGATGAAGGGGTAGAATGATGGAGAGGTGGAGAGATGAAGGGGTAGAATGGTGGAGAAGTGGAGAGATGAAGGGGTAGAATGGTGGAGAGGTTATGAGATGGAGTGGTGGAATGATGGAGAGGTGGAGAGATGGAGGGGTAGAATGATGGAGAGGTGGAGAGATGAAGGGGTAGAATGATGGAGAAGTGGAGAGATGGAGTGGTGGAATGGTGGAGAGGTTATGAGATGGAGGGATGGAATGATGGAGAGGTTATGAGATGGAGTGGTGGAATGATGGAGAGGTGGAGAGATGGAGTGGTGGAATGATGGAGAGGTGGAGAGATGAAGGGGTGGAATGGTGGAGAAGTGGTGAGAGAGATGGAGGAGTGAAGGAGGAAGGAACGTGATGGTGAAGTAAGTAAGTACACATGCAATAAACAATAATAAACAAATCAATAAGGACACACACACACACACACACACACACACACACACACACACACACACACACACACACACGCACACACAACACACACACAACACACACACAACACACACACCACACACACACACACACACACACGTACACACACACACACACGCACACACGCACACACGCACACACGCACACACACACACACACGCACACACACACACACACACACACACACACACAATCTTTCTATGCAGTAAAATGATTAGAACTTGAATCACAATTTGCTTTTAATTAATTACTATCCTACTACCACTATCACCCCTATATATACTACTACTACTACCACTATCACCCCCTACTACTACTACTACTACTGACTACTACTACTACCACCACTATCACCCCTACTACTACTACTACTACTACTATCCTACCACTATCTCACCCCTACTACTACTATCATACCATTAACCCCCCCCATTCCCCTTCCCCTAACCCCCCCCCATTCCCCTTACCCCCCCATTCCCTTCCCCTAACCCCCCCCATTCCCTTCCCCTAACCCCCCCATTCCCCTTACCCCTAACCCCCCCATTCCCCTCCCCCTAACCCCCCCCCATTCCCCTAACCCCCCCATTCCCCTAACCCCCCCATTCCCCTCCCCCTAACCCCCCCCATTCCCCTAAAACTCCATTTCCCTCCCCCCTAGCTCCCTATTACCCTCCCCCCTAACCCCTCCATTTCCCTAACACGCCCCCACCCCAGCCCCAGTAACCCCCCACCCCAGCCCCAGTAACCCCCCACCCCAGCCCCAGTAACCCCCCACCCCAACCCCAGTAACCCCCCACCCCAACCCCAGTAACCCCCCACCCCAACCCCAGTAACCCCCACCCCAACCCCAGTAACTCCCTACTTCCACCCCAACCCCAGTAACCCCCCACCCACACCCCCACCCCAACCCCAACCCCAGAAACCCCCCACCCCAACCCCAACCCCAGTAACTCCCCTTACACCCCATCCCCCTTACCTCCCCCTATTCCCTACCCCTAAACCCCCCCCACCCCCTACCCCTAACCCCCCAACCCCAGTAACCCCCCCCCCAAACATATTATCCTTATTTAAGATTTCTTTCACTTCACCTTTTTAGTACAAGCCAAATATAGAACTTAAGGGGGTGCGGGAGTAGGGGACAGGTTAGGGGGGTGCGGGAATAGGGGGACAGGCTTGGGGTGGGCAGAAAGCCTGTCCCCTATTCCCGCATCCCCCTACCCCCCCCCCCTTCTAGCCTGTCCCCCTACTCCCGCACCCCCCAAAACACCCCGACCCCCTCAAAACCACCCGCACCCCCCTAAACCCCCCCCCAAGCCTGTCCCCCTATTCACGCACCCCCTTAAAAATACTAACCTATAGCTTTAATCCAAGTTTAGTTACGTATTTGGTTGATGAGTGTAATTAATAACAGCAGAAAAAGCACATCAATGATGATAATAGTAAGATAGATTACCCCCTTTTTTTTGTTTTTACATCCAAAATAACATTTACCAACGTTTGCCATAAATATTATAGTTTTCTTTTTCAATTATGATAACAAAAAATGTATCATTAAACGGAGGGACTAGTGTAAAATTTTCTGTTTCGTGATGTGCAAACTCTGTCAAGCTCCGGATTCTGACACCACACTCAGACATTACGTCATGTATTGTCCCACAATTGACCACTTTAGACCATCTCAACTATTGTATTTGTATTGTATTTGTATATTGTATATTTAATTATCCAGCCTGATGTCTTAGAAAATATTCTCAATATATTTCCCGAGTTTCTCAGCTCCTAGCAATGTCAATTTATAATGTTCACATTTAACTTGTATGTTAGACTATCCCAAAGCCGGGGGTAATATCATTCCCTCAGCTTTGGGATGACCATTATCGCATAATATTTATTATGTACCATGTAACTTTTTTCTGCAACATTATTACTCTCACTGCAGTTTTTGAGTTGTATGTATGTCTATGTGTGTGTCTGTATGTGTGTATTTGTGCGTATATGCATGAGTGTGTGTGTATTTGTGTATATGTTTATGTACAGTGGGCGGCGAATTTGGCGAATCCTCGAACTAGGCGACTTTGGCGAATCCTCGAACTAGGCGACTTTGGCGAATCCTCGAACTAGGCGACTTTGGCGAATCCTCGAACTAGGCGACTTTGGCGAATCCTCGAACTAGGCGACTTTGGCGAATCCTCGAACTAGGCGACTTTGGCGAATCCTCGAACTAGGCGACTTTGGCGAATCCTCGAACTAGGCGACTTTGGCGAATCCTCGAACTAGGCGACTTTAGCGAATCATCGAACTAGGCGACTTTGGCGAACCCTCGAACTAGGCGACTTTGGCGAACCCTCGAACTAGGCGACTTTGGCGAACCCTCGAACTAGGCGACTTTGGCGAACCCTCGAACTAGGCGACTTTGGCGAACCCTCGAACTAGGCGACTTTGGCGAACCCTCGAACTAGGCGACTTTGGCGAACCCTCGAACTAGGCGACTTTGGCGAACCCTCGAACTAGGCGACTTTGGCGAACCCTCGAACTAGGCGACTTTGGCGAACCCTCGAACTAGGCGACTTTGGCGAATCATCGAACTAGGCGACATTTGGAGAATCATCGAACTAGGCGACTTTGGCGAATCATCGAACTAGGCGACTTTGGCGAATCATCGAACTAGGCGACTTTCGAGAGTATGCTGAACATTTTTCAGCCAGTTTCAAGTGGTAACTTCACGAGCTGATCTAGCTCCAATTTGGCTGTGGCCACTTTGGACGTGTCTGGGAAGCCTACCCCACCACATAAAATGTCTGGCAATGGTCATTCATGATACCTGGGAGTATGCTAAACATTTTTCAGCCAGTTTCAAGTGGTAACCTCACGAGCTGATCTAGCTCAATTTTAACCCCCCCTATTGTTATGTCTGGCGGACCCCTCTCACCATTGAAAATGTCTGGCATTCATGTTCCAAATATGTACAAATGATATGTAATATAATGCTAGTGGTTTCAAGTGGTAACCATTTGGAGTGATCTAGCTCATTTTGGGGGTATCATTATATAAGACCCCAGTACCACACCCACCACGGGAGACCCGGCAGACTTCCAGATCCTTGGTCAGGAACCCATGCTAGGTATTGTGATACCATTAGAAATTGGTAACCTTCCCAGCTAAACTAACCCCCCTGGGCTCCCGCACTACTTGTACTGAAGGTAAATACAGAACATAAAAAAGAAAAGAAAAAGAAACATCGTTCCCCAGAGTGTTGGGTGGCAATTATAAAGTATAGTGCCGTTTTCTATTATGATGTTTCTATACCCTCTTTACTCATTAATTCATACCATTCTAAGACTACTTTCTTCTATACCCTCTTTACCCACTAATTCATACCATTCTAAGACTATTTTCTTATATGGCATTTCGTTGGAGTTAATACTAATGGTAAATAAAGAACTTAAGGTGGTAATTCTTTTTTGGTACATTGGAGTGCCTTGATTCCTCCAAAGTATGCCAGGAAACAGGACCAGATGAACAAAAATAATGGTGTTCTGTTGCTTGGAATAGTTTGGAGGAATCAGTTACTCCAGATTTGCCAACACTGTACTTCCCCCCAAAACTCAACCAATGAGACTATCTATGTGGACTCATTATTATTATTAGTGACTCACACGAGCAACTTTAAGTCTTTATTCATTTACTTGACCTTTCCCTCTTTCTCTGGCGCCATATGACTTCGCTGATGCTGCGCCAAAAATCATAGACCCTGACCTTATTTCCCCCTCTCGTCTCCTCCCTACACCACCACCATCGTATTGCACCAACAACACCATCACCACCGTATTGCACCAACAACACCATCACCACCATCGTATCGTACCACCAACACCATTGTATCCTACCAACACCACCACCATCGTATCGTACCAACACCAACACCACCACCATCGTATCGTACCAACACCAACACCACCGCCATCGTATCGTACCAACACCAACACCACCGCCATCGTATCGTACCAACACCACCACCATCGTATCGTACCAATAACACGACCACCATCGTATCGTACCAATAACACGACCACCATCGTATCGTACCAACACCAACACAACCACCATCGTATCGTACCAACATCAACACCACCACCATCGTATCGTACCACCAACACCATTGTATCCTACCAACACCAACACCACCACCATCGTATCGTACCAACACCAACACCACCACCATCGTATCGTACCAATAACACGACCACAATCTTATCTTACCACCACCACCATCGTATTGCACCAACAACACCATCATCACTATCGTATCGTACCAACACCACCACTATCGTATCGTACCACCAACACCATCGATACGTAGCAACACCATCGTACCAACACCATCATATCGTACCAACACCACCACTATCGTATCGTACCAACACCAACACCACCACTATCATATCGTACCACCACCACCACTATCATATCGTACCAACACCAACACCACCACTATCGTATCGTACCAACACCACCACTATCATATCGTACCAACACCAACACCACCACTATCGTATCGTACCACCAACACCATCGTATCGTACCAACACCATCATATCGTACCAACACCACCACTATCGTATCGTACCAACACCAACACCACCACTATCGTATCGTACCAACACCATCACCATCGTACCAACAACACCATTGTCATACCCTTTGTTGTTGTTGTTGTTGAGGTTTGTACTAAAGCTATAAGTATTAGTATAAATATAAATATAAGTAACTCTAATAAATAAAGGGGGAGGGGGGAGGGAGATAACATTTTGAAACAGTGACGTAGTTAATAACGAAACAAACACACAAACTCGAGTGATTACACAACCTCTCGCAAACTCTGGCCGCTTGTTAGGAAAAATGTTCGGTAGCTTCCAATTAAATATATGGAAAAATATGTTTCTCTCTCTCTCTCTCTCTCTCTCTCTTTCTCTCTCTCATCTTAAATAAAATGGTATAATTGATACAGAAAAATATATATATCCTCTCTCTCTTCGACTGAGTGAGGAGGAGAGAAGGGTATGCTTAATGCATATTGGAGTACATTTGGTGTTAACTAGCATCTCTGCTGTTTATCATCGTGCATCTGGAGTAGCGTACCGAGAGAGGCGTCAAGTTTGTCGCTGATTGGTTCTAATTTCCCCCTATGCATATACTCAGTTAGAGAGTGTTTTTATGCGTCCCGTACCAGGTGTGTGTGTTTCTTATGTCCGCAACTGTGCATAAAAAATAACATAATATCTTTATTAGACTCACAAATTGAAAGACAGTTTTTTTTTTCTACTAAAATTGTTTTAGGTAAAAATAAAACAATCCTTAGTTATGATGGTGAGCAAATCATTATTGTTTATTGATAAATCTATATTGTATTTAATTCAAAGTATCACTTCTCAGTCTAATACAATAAAGAGTAAAAAAAATATATATCACTTTGTAAAGCCAAATTAATAAACAGATAAATATTACAAAGCCAAAATATTGATTAAATTTAAGAGCCAGATAATTATTACAGAGCCAAAATATTGATTATATTAAAGACTCGCATGATTATTACAAAGCCAAAATATACATTAAATTAAAAGCCACATAATTATTACAGAGCCAAAATATTAAATATAAAACCAATTCTGCTGCCTCTCTCTAAATCAGTCTCCCTTCTGGGGCCCCAAATCACCAGGAAGGAATTATGCATACGTGGACTACAAATGTTGGAATAAATATAACTTTTGTATGGTAACTTATATAAATGTGACACAGGTGTGAAGGGACAGGGACAGGTGTATGGAGAAACAATACCTTGGACGTTGGAGGGACAAAGAGGGAGTATTTATATAACACAAAGGTTCATTCCAGGTTTAAAATAATTGTATTGTGTTGTACTGTTTTGCAGGCAAAATTCAGTAAAGTATTTGTGCCTACGTAATGCAAGGAAGCAGGTTTACAAATTCTACAGAAACTTATGCTGTTGTTTTACTTCTTGTTCTTTTTGTTATTTACTTTAGAGAAATGTTTGGAAAATTCATTTATTACATACACTCCACTAAGTCTACAAAGACATTTTTTAAAAGCCCTGTGAAAATTCAAGGTTTCTGAATCCTCCTGACTATGCCATGAAAAAACAAGCTCCTTCCATACAGGTGTGTGTGTGTTTGTGTTTCGTGGCAGTATTTGAAGGACTCATTAACCTTAAATTTTCTGATTACCTTACTGGGTTCCTTAGATCGTGTAGTAAGAATGTCTTTATCGGAAACGATGTGTCACGAGTTACAAGGAAGGTGTCGTTACTGGAATGGTGTTACAAGGAAGGTGTCTTGACTGGAAGGGTGTTACAAGGAAGGTGTCGTGAATGGAAGGGTGTTACAAGGAAGGTGTCGTGACTGGAAGGGTGTTACAAGAAAGGTGTCGTGAATGGAAGGGTGTTACAAGGAAGGTGTCGTGACTGGAAGGGTGTTACAAGGAAGGTGTCGTGACTGGAAGGGTGTTACAAGGAAGGTGTCGTGACTGGAAGGGTGTTACAAGGAAGGTGTCGTGACTGGAAGGGTGTTACAAGGAAGGTGTCGTGGCTGGTATTACTGTTAGGAGTGTCTGCATATCTCCTGGCCAACCCCACTTCCCACCACAGTTCCAATCCATCCCGCTTGTTATTAGTCTGTGTCTCGTGTTGATTTTATTAAGAAGCAGAGAACTAGACACATTACCACTGTACTACCAAGAAGGGTATGGATTAATAACACATCTTTCTGGAATATTTTGATGTCGACACCTAGTAATATTATCCCCTTCTATTTTTATCAAAATATATACTAGTACAAGAATGATAATATGTAGTACAGTTGAGAGCTGATAACTCGAGCCCACCCGCTACACCACCCTGTCGTGGTAAGGTGTACAATATTTTCTGGCAACAGTGATATGGTCATGGATCTTCTCTGAGGGGTTCGTTTCGAAACGTCGTCACTCAAGTACACTGAATCCCTCAGAGAAGATCCATGATGATATCACTGTTGCCAGATTAAAAATGTACCTTAGCACTACAGGGTGGTGCAGCAGGTGGCCTCGAGTCATCAGCTGGCAACTCTACATACACTTCATGATAACATAATAGTAACATAATAATTATCGTTAGCAAAGCTACATTATGCTTAGATGGTTATGATGATGACGACTATGATGACGACGGCGGTGACTGAGGGCAGAATTATTCTATAAGGTTATTTGTAGAGAGACTGTATTCTTTATTATTTGTTCTACTTCCATTGTTTATAGGACATGTTTTATTCATATGAGAAACTGAATAAATAATGTATTATTCGTATGACACCTTTGTGACGAATAGTTGGCTTATATGAATATTAAATTATTACTGGTAATTATTCTTACCTTATCCCGGACTTACAATACATAGACTTCTTGCTGTGTTGGTTTAACGGTCGTCTGTAGAAATTTGTCAACAATTAATTTATTTTATAGGGTTCGTTTTCATTATATTTGCATATTATATATAGTATTAGCAGTAAAAAACGTAAGGTTTACGGAAACAACCAATTTACGTTACTTTGCTATATATATTAATTTCAGTCAAACACCAACGTTGGGGTGAGGAGGGGGAGTCTTTGGCAGAGATGGAGATGGTGGTGGCGGTGTGGGTGATGGTGTTGGAAATAAGTGTGGTGGGGGTGGGAGTTGTGGTGTGGGTGATAGAGGTTTTGGTGTTGGTAGAGGTGTGGGGCATACATGACAGGTCTGTGTGTTTGAGTAGTGTTTTCTGGGGGCAGGTGTTATACTTGTGTGATCGGTCCAGTTTTTGCAAGAGTTGCATTGAACTGAGCCCTTTGTCTGTTTGTTGGGTTTTGGGCATGTTGGACGTGTGTGTTTATTGGTGGGTCCTGGGTTGCTTTCAGTGTCTCTGGCTAGAAGGAGAAGCCGAGAAATGACAGATGTAGGATCATTTCTCGGTGGTGGAAAAATGTATAATTGTGTGTGTTGTGCGAGGGGTGTGGTAATTGCCCGGGTGACCGAAGCCGTTCCCAGGAACTCGCGCCACCTTGATGGGGGGCGGGGGGATTTTGTGGCGGTTTCGTCCCCATAGCTTCCTTTCTTGGCAGCCCTGGTGAGTGGTCCCACGACGTAGACGCCGCCACTCCAGGACCATTATACAGTGAGTTATATGAGTGATAGGTATATGAGTGAGAGGTACTTGAATGAGAGGTATATGTAACCACTATACTGAAAATATTGAAGGGTACCATACACTCTCACCCAAATGTTCTTTAATTAAGGGAGTGTATTATACAGTGTTGTTGGTGTTAGATCTGGAGCAACTGATTAATCCAAACTATTACAAGCAACAGGATACCATTAGATTTATTCATTGGTTCTGTATGCTGACAGACATCCTTTGGAGGAATCAAGGCTCTCCAATGTACCAAAAGTGTACTATATCCCTTAACTCTTCTAACCCGTTTCGAGCATTTAGATAATTTGTATCGTCTTTTTCTGGTTGGCACTGATGCAATTATGAACATCTAAAGCAGCCAGGGAAGCAGTACTTGGTTGGCAGAATTAACAAACTTCTGGGCGAAAGTGTACATAGAAAAAGAAAAAAGGTTGAGAACCATTTATTGTCCTACTGATATTGCTGTTGTTAGTAAAAGGTAGAGGAAGTACCCGGCGCTCTTCGTGTTACGTTTATAAAGAGATGTTAATAAATTAGAATCAATCTATGAGTTACTATACACGGTGAAAGTATAGGCTTTGTAGACTTAGTGGTGTGAATGTAATAAATGATAAATTAATTTTACAAACATCTCTCTAACGTAAAGAACAAAAAGAACAAGAAGTAGAACAACAGCATAAGTTTCTGTAGAATTTGTAAACCTGCTTCCTTGCATTACGTAGGCACAAATACTTTACTGAATTTTGCCTGCAAAACAGTACAACACAATACAATTATTTTAAACCTGGAATGAACCTTTGTGTTATATAAATACTCCCTCTTTGTCCCTCCAACGTCCAAGGTATTGTTTCTCCATACACCTGTCCCTGTCCCTTCACACTTGTCACATTTATATAAGTTATATAAGTTATAAGTATGAACACTTGTAGTCCACGTATGCATAAAATAATCCCTCGCTAGTGACTTGACACACCAAAAGGGAGACAGATTTACGAAGAGGCAGCTGAGTGATAGTCCAGCAGCCGACCAAGCCGGTACAAAGTTCCCTCCAGCCAGCAGACAGTCATGAAAGTGTGGGTGTTGGCAGGTCTGGTGGTATGTGTTGTGGTTGTCTCTACCACAGCAAAGGGAGAGGTAAGGTTATAATGTGTAGGGCTACAAATATATTGTATTTTTTCTAATTTTTTAAAATACCATAATGCACCTACCAGCTTCGTTACTATGATGTGGTAGAAGTAGAACAATACTATAATATTGTTATTCTTATCACAAACATTATAATAAACATTTCCAGGATTTTATTATTATGGCTGACATCTTGAATACTTTTACTAATTAACTCTAGATTATTATTCTTACTGCAGGGAAGTACTACTAACGTTTATATGTTAAAATCTATAACAGTTTACCCTTACATAACATTTTATATAATTAGATACTGTAGATATAATTGGACAAATGCCAAAGTACAATACATTGCTTAATATACGAGTATAATGTCAATAGAATATACACACTCGGCGTTCAAAGGTTAGGTATGATTCCAACAGATACAAATATTATTGAAAGGCTTCAATTTTGTCAATCTGTATAAATATGTATGGTCCCTAGATGACCTGACCTCAAACCCTAACCAATGCAGGGTGTAACAAGTGTTTCTGCCGATATTTTCTTAACAAAAATAATATGTGATTTTTATTAGAAAATCTTCTTTATACATATGCATTTCAAGAATTAGTTTGGACATGAAGTGGATATTACAATTAAAAGGAGATAACAGTAATTCACCTACGGTCTTGATCACGTGCTGGACACGTGCTCACCAACTGTTAACCTCCCGGAATAAGCTCAGAGCTCTTAGTGACCAAATTTTGGGTAAGGCTGGAACCTTTTCACACACCGGGATGGCGAGATCACAACTCCTCGACTTTCATCCCGTACTTATTCTCTATTAGGTGAACAGGGGTTACAACGTTTAAGGATACAATCCCAAATTGTCTCCACCCGACCGGGGATTCGAAACCGGGTTTTCTCGGTTGTGAGCCGAGCTCACTAACCACTACACCACCGGGCCGAGTGATGAGGAGTGAGTAAGGTCTGTGAGAGGGAGAAGGGGAGGGACCAACCAGGAATGACATTGTTGGAATTTTGCATCATGATTAATTATGCACATTATGGAAATTCATAATACCTTCAAACGGGAAATAACATTATCAATAATCATTATGGATTTCACAGACAAAGACAGTATCACTGAACAGTTTTGGCAAAGATTTTATTGTTAAGAAAGTTAATGATAAGTTATCTTACTTGGCAAGTTATTGTAACTTCAGTTGAAGTTATCTTTGATGCCAAGATAAGTAAATAGTGATTTTTTTATTACAAGTGTCAAACTCTATTAAATAATTGTAGGAAACTTTGCCAGAAACTGGAACAATTACATAAAAATCAATTATAAATTCTACTTCACTCACACACTAGTTCTTAAAATGCCTATATATGGTATGTGTATAGATGATTTTCTACTCTGAATCACTTATATTTTCATTTCTGAATGTGTCCGCAGAAACTCTTATTATCCTGTCTATAATATATCGAGGTTCTTTCAGTAACATGGAGTCGTTAGCAAAATTTATTCATTGTAGTTTAGGCTATATGAAAATGTGGCATGGAATCCGGGTACGGCATGATGTTTCAGTGTATCTTCACAAATCACAACAATGACTCGTTTTTGCTGTACGTTTCCGTGGTATGAGATTTTGTTCGACAAACTTAATTAAGAAAATATGTTAGGGCCAACAAATCACATAATATAATTAATTTACGTTTATATTTCACACAAACTACTTGCCTAAGATTTCTCAATGCATGATATCCTTCGTATGGAGAGGCATTGCTTGTGATGTAATGACCAGTATTTGAATGGTTTTGGCGCCCCTTCGGTTCCCCATCCACTCCTTTTCAATTCTTCCAGTGTGCCAGCTTTCCTTCGTGTTTGCTGTATCTCCTCTCTGCTGCCTTCTACCTCATCCTACTGGATCTTCCAGGCCTGGGGCGGTGTTCTTTGTTCTTGTATCCTCATTTAAATTCATTGCAATTCATGCTGCCTATAGATTCAACACAAAAAAGGAAAAAAGCAATATGGAATTATAGGAATAAGAAAAATAGAAGTAAATCTACAGGGATTGTAAAGTAGGTAAGAAAAAGTGAGAAGTAAGTAAGGACATGGGGAATAAGAGGAAAAAAGAGTAAAGGACATAAGGCTCATGAGGAATGAGGCAATTATAAGAAGGTTTATATGTATCCTTTTTTCTCAGGTGAAGAAACAGCAGGAGTGTCTGCAGGCCAAGGGTGTGTGTGTGCTGAAGGACAAGTGTGGGAAGGGAAGGGTGGAGAATGGGGAATATTGTCCTGATGGTTTTATCTGCTGTCAACGCAAAGGTAATAAATATAGAGGTTCAACTAATGTTTATGATATTCAAAGAGTGTTCTTTTATCACTGTTTGAGACCATCTCTTATATTTGGAAGTATTTCGAGGAATAAATTAATGGAAGATACTTATAATGGCAATCGGTTTTGTATTGTTGCTTTTGTTGTTGGTTTGATATAACGCAAATAACTTTCACTTGTGTAATTCCCGTGAACCAACAGTAACCAGGCGTTTGTTAATTTGTCGAATTAAGGAGAGATTCTCTTTCTGGTGAAGTGGAAGGCTACTGACTCCTCCAAACTATGCCAGAAAACAGACGCCCTCGTTTCGTGGCATACTTTGGAGGAATCAGAAAACATCCAATATACCAACAAAAGAATCTCCCTTCTCCCTTCTCACCAGTGTGAGAATAGAAGCACTTAAGAACCCTGTGATCGTGTATGATAATTGAAGGCCTCTGATTCCTCTTGACTATACCAGGGAACAAGGTTCTTCCATATAGGTGGTGTTTCGTGGCAATATTTGACGGACTCATTTACCTCCAATTTTCTAACTACATCACAGGGTCCCTTTAAGTAGTATATTCCGTGTGAGTGTGAATAAAGATCCCTTAGTATTTCACGTATCGCATTGCCTTTTGCAGACGGTGAATTGAAAGCTGGTAAGAGTAACAGAGAAAAGAGTAAGCGCAATGGGCCAATAAACACTAAGGCAGAAGGAAGGGAAGGAAAGAAAAGAGAAGTAGGGAAAGAGGCGAAAAAAACTCGCCGCAACAACAGGAGAAATGGGTTGAAGGCAGAGAAGACGGATGGGAAGGAACAGCAGAGACAAAAAGTAGCAAGGAACTATGAGGAAAAGGGAAAGAAGAAAGAGACACTCGGGGAAAATGGAAAGGAAAGCGAAGGTGCAAAGAGAGTAAAGGAGGAAAGGCAGGGGAAGAAGAAGCGAACAAGGGTACAAAAGAATAATGATAAAAACGTTCTAGGAATAAAAAAAGACCAAAAACAGGAGAAGGGGAAGGGAACGAAGGCACAAAGTAATGAAGGGAAGGAGAGGACGGGAAAAAGGAAATTAAAGAATGAAGAAAAGTTGAAGAAAAGAACAGGAGGAAAGAAGAAAAGGGAGAGAACTGGTAGAAAGAAAGTAAGGAATGAAGGAAAGAAGGAAAAGGAGAGAAAGGGTGGAAAGAAAGTAAGGAATGAAGGAAAAGAGCAAAAGGAGACAAAGGGTGGAAAGAAAGTAAGGAATGAAGGAAAGGAGACGAAGGAAAGAACGGAAGGAAAGAAGGAGGAGAGAATGGGAGGAAGGAAATTAAAAGATGAACGAAATAATAAGAAGAAGGGAACAAGAAGAAAAAAGAAATTAAATTATGAAGGAAAAAAGAAGAGGAATGGAAAAGGAAAAAAGAAATTAAAGAATAAACGGAAGCAAAAGAAGAGAACAGGAAAGAATGAAAGCCTAAGTACAAAGAAGAAGGAGAACTCGAGTAACACAAGTGGAGACAAGAATGGAAAGAGAGACAAAGGGGAAAAGAAAACAAAAAGAACAAAGAAGAACAGAAAGAACGGAGGTAAAAAAAAGAATAATAATAATAAGAGTAAGAAGAGGCAACATAGAAGGGTAAAGCAGAAGCAGGAATCAACAAACAAGAAAAAATCGAAGGAAATGAATGGCTCGAAAAACAAGAAATCCCAAACCAACAAGAATAAGGAGCCAAGTAACCAAGTGCCAAGTAACCAAGTACCCCGAGTGAAGAACCAAGAAAAGAAACCTACTGGGAAGCAAGCAGGTAAGTGTTGGTGATGAAATTCAAAGATTGTGTCACAATGTTTACGAGAAGATGAACAACAACAACAACAACAACAACAACAACAACACACTGAAAAGGGAATGGATTGGTCGAAGTCTGGAATTATTTCAAACCTTTATGAATTAATTAACTGGCTTAATTAACGTATGCACCCTCAGTAGCCTAACACACACACGTAAAATACAGCTGTACATAAACATAAAAAAATATCTCCTTTACAATTTTAATTAAGCTTTCATGTAAAACAAAAACTGTATTCTTTTCTCGGCTGATAATCCAGATTGATACTTGTGGCACCGACGCTGTACTTTCTGCTAAGTAAACTTGTCCCACCTGGCTCACTGTAATCTCGCTCTCTGAAACATTAATCAAAACGGCTTCAACATTATATACAGTATCATAATTATTTATAAAAAACAATGATGGCTTCTATTCTATGTCCCACAAATTCACCCGAGTATAGTTAGCAGTTTCATATCTACGAAGCTGGATTATCAACTTAAAGAATTATAGGAGTGTGATTTTAATATGATTGAGGAGACCAAATGCCTGTGAAACGTTCTATATTTGTCAAATGTTCTATATTTGTCAAATTTTTGTTCTTCCTTACGTTATCCTTTTTCACTCTCTTGTTTAGTCAAAGTAATTTTCCAAACAAAGTAAAGACACTGGGAGTACAGTGCTTATGGACCCAAAATATACATGCGGAAAAGGTTAAATTCTGAAGGTAATTTCCCACTAGACTATAAATATATATGTATACATGAACAAAATACACACCAATCGATTTGTAAACATATCTATTACATTGCTAAAGGTTATAATGATTTGGTGGCGAAAATCTATCTTGGCCTTTAGGGTTGCATGTACTGTAACTGGCCAGCACCTTAAATTCTTCTCGGACTACCAGAATCTATCAAAATCTTTCGTTATGTCTTGCATGATAGTAAACAGTGATAGTTTCACGAAAGTTCTGACTATATGATGACCATGAATCAGAAATCAGGGATAAAAAATTGCCAGTTGAAGGCTCCTGACAAAAGCCATAATGATGGTTGGATAGAAAGAAGGTTGCGCTTGGTAAGGTGTTGTTGATTCATGCAGTTTAGGACAGATTCGAAAACATTACATAGAAAAGAGATCAGAGCAATGGGGCGATAGCTGGAGGATTGGGAGCTGTCACCCTCCTTAGAAACAAATCGGACCAAAACAACTTCCAGCAGAAAGGAAAATTATTAGATGACAGACAACGACGGATCAGTTTTTCTAGGCAGTATTTCAGGATGGAACCACAGTTTTTTTGGGACAACAGAATGAAGGAAGGAGGATGTGTTGGAAAGATTATTGCATTTGTCATGGATCAAAGATTCATTTGTTACTTTTTATATAATTATGACTAGTACATTCCCTACATGTCTGCTTATATATCTTTAATTAACACTTCTCTCATTTGTGTTGGTGATGTGTCTTATCTCTATCTTCAGGTGAATGTTCTCAGAGTGATAAATGCACCAACAAGAAAGGCACATGTCAAGACAAGGCAGAAAACTGTGATGGTAAAAGAAAGAAAAATGGTTGCAAGGGGAAGGACTGCATTTGTTGCTTGACTATCACGTGTTCCCAAAGCGATAAGTGCCAAAAAGTGAATGGCATATGTCAAGCCAAGACAGCTAAATGTGATGGCAAAACAAAAAAAAATGGTTGCAAGGGGAAGGAATGCATTTGTTGCATACCCAGCACCACGTGTACCCAGAGTAAGACGTGCACTAAAAAAAAAGGGACATGTCAAGATGAGGCAGTTACATGTGATGGCACAACTAAGAAAAATGGTTGCAAGGGGAAGACCTGCACTTGTTGCGTGCCTGTCACCTGTTCCCAAAGTGAAGAGTGCAGTAGTTTGAAAGGAAAATGTCAAGACGAGACAGAAAAGTGTGATGGCAAAACTAAGAAAAAAGGTTGCAAAGGGAAGGACTGCACTTGTTGCTTGCCTGTCACCTGTTCCCAAAGTGAGGAGTGCAGTAGTTTGAAAGGAAAATGTCAGGCCAAGACAGCTAAGTGTGATGGCAAAACTTTGAAAGGTTGCAAGGGGAAGACCTGCACTTGTTGCGTCCGTAAGTAGCTCCACAACTGTACAGTCACGAGTCATAATAAGGATCCAGGTCTTGTTTTTGAAGTTTGGAATCATATGATATACCAGTGAACCAATTACAACAACACTTTTCCTTTCTCATACATACATGCTGGGATTTGTTTAATACTCCATCAACAGACTATTTGAAGCAAGCAGACCTGGATACCTGTATTGACAGTATAGCTACACCCAAAAAATAATAATCTATATATACTTAACTAGTGAAGGCCTTGGGTAGCAAGGTGCCATCTCTATGAAGTGTTGTAATTCTTTTTCAACTTTACGCTTAGTTATTAATTTTATCAAACTCTGAAGGAGATCCTGAGGTTCATACCATAAAAGCAAATATCCACACAATTTTTTTCGTAGCCTTTCACGTTCAAATTTTGTCCCAGATTTAAAAACTATATCTTTGTCTCTGACCACATGTCTTATTCCATATGTGCTACAGGATTCCCAATTCTGTGATACAATGACCTGAACTCCCACTGAATATTTAAAACATAATTTTTATGCATTTCACTATAGAATAAGTTGTTTAATATTCGATAGGGGATATACTCTCAAAGTTAATCATTAAAGTTTTTTGAGATATATAATGATTATAGACCAAGTTGGCATGATTTCTTATAAAAAAAATTGTCTTACAGCTGAAGAGGAGACAACCATCAAACCTCTTCCGACCACACCCACTCCTGGCCCCACACCCACTCCTGGCCCCACACCCACTCCTGGCCCCACACCCACTCCTGGCCCCACACCCACTCCTGGCCCCACACCCACCCCTGGCCCCACACCCACCCCTGGCCCCACACCCACCCCTGGCCCCACACCCACCCCTGGCCCCACACCCACCCCTGGCCCCACACCCACCCCTGGCCCCACACCCACTCCTGGCCCCACACCCACTCCTGGCCCCACACTCACTCCTGGCCCCACACCCACTCCTGGCCCCACACCCACTCCTGGCCCCACACCCACTCCTGGCCCCACACCCACTCCTGGCCCCACACCCACTCCTGGCCCCACACCCACTCCTGGCCCCACACCCACTCCTGGCCCCACACCCACTCCTGGCCCCACACCCACTCCTGGCCCCACACCCACTCCTGGCCCCACACCCACTCCTGGCCCCACACCCACTCCTGGCCCCACACCCACTCCTGGCCCCACACCCACTTCTGGCCCCACAACCACACCTGTCCCGACAACCACACTTGTCCCCACAACCACACTTGTCCCAACAACCACACTTGTCCCCACAACCACACTTGTCCCCACAACCCCACTTGTCCCCACAACCACACCTGTCCCCACAACCACACTTGTCCCCACAACCACACTTGTCCCCACAACCACACTTGTCCCCACAACCACACTTGTCCCCACAACCACACTTGGCCCCACAAGTACAACTACAACACCAACATCTTCTAAATATACCTCAACTACCACAGCCACAACCTCAACATCTACAACCACAACATCTTCTACAACCTCCACAACATCTTCTACATCTACTTCAACGACCACAGCCTCAACATCTTCTACAACCTCAACAACATCATCTAAATCTACTTCAACAACCACAACCTCAACATCTACATCTACCTCAACATCTTCTACATCTACCTTAACATCTTCTACATCTACTTCAACCACCACAACCTCAACATCCTCAACAACCACAACAACATCAACATCTTCTACATCTACTTCAACCACCAGAACCTCAACACCTTCTACAACCACAACAACCTCAACATCGTCTACAACCACAACAACATCTTCTACAACCACAACAACATCAACATCTTCTACAACCACAACAACATCTTCTACATCTACTTCAACAACAACCTCAACATCGTCTACAACGACAACAACCTCTTCTACATCTACTTCTACCACCTCTAAAACCACAACAACATCTTCTACATCTACTTCAACAACCACAACCTCAACATCGTCTACAACCAAAACATCTTCTACATCTACTTCGACCACCACAACCTCAACATCTTCTACAACCACAACAACATCTTCTACATCTACTTCAACAACCACAACCTCAACATCATCTAAAACAACAACAACATCTTCTACATCTACCTCAACAACCACAACCTCAACATCGTCTACAACCACAACATCTTCTACATCTACTTCGACCACCACAACCTCAACATCTTCTACATCTACCTCAACATCTTCTACATCTACTTCTACCACCTCCACAACATCTTCTACAACCACAACAACATCTTCTACATCTACTTCAACAACAACAACCTCAACATCATCTACAACCACAACAACATCTTCTACATCTACTTCAACCACCACAACCTCAACATCTTCTACATCAACCTCAACATCTTCTACAACCACAACAACCTCTTCTACATCTACTTCTACCACCTCCACAACAACATCTTCTACAACCACAACAACATCTTCTACATCTACTTCAACAACAACAACCTCAACATCGTCTACAACCACAACAACCTCTTCTACATCTACTTCTACCACCTCCACAACAACATCTTCTACAACCACAACAACATCTTCTACATCTACTTCAACAACAACAACCTCAACATCATCTACAACCACAACAACATCTTCTACATCTACTTCAACCACCACAACCTCAACATCTTCTACATCAACCTCAACATCTTCTACAACCACAACAACCTCTTCTACATCTACTTCTACCACCTCCACAACAACATCTTCTACAACCACAACAACATCTTCTACAACCACAACAACATCTTCTACATCTACTTCAACAACAACAACCTCAACATCGTCTACAACCACAACAACATCTTCTACATCTACTTCTACCACCTCCACAACAACATCTTCTACAACCACAACAACATCTTCTACATCTACTTCTACCACCACAACCTCAACATCGTCTACAACCACAACATCTTCTACATCTACTTCTACCTCCACAACCTCAACATCTTCTACAACCACAACAACATCTTCCACATCTATTTCTATCACCACAACCTCAACATCGTCTACATCTACCTCAAAATCTTCTACAACCACAACATCTTCCACTTCTACTTCTACCACCACAACATCAACATCTTCTACAACCACAACAACATCTTCTACATCTACTTCAACAACAACAACCTCAACATCATCTACAACCACAACAACATCTTCTACATCTACTTCAACCACTACAACCTCAACATCATCTACATCAACCTCAACATCTTCTACAACCACAACAACCTCTTCTACATCTACTTCTACCACCTCCACAACAACATCTTCTACAACCACAACAACATCTTCTACATCTACTTCTACCACCTCCACAACAACATCTTCTACAACCACAACAACATCTTCTACATCTACTTCTACCACCACAACCTCAACATCGTCTACAACCACAACAACATCTTCTACATCTACTTCAACAACCACAACCTCAACATCTTCTACATCTACCTCAACATCTTCTATAAGCACAACAACCTCTTCTACATCTACTTCTACCACCTCTACAACAACATCTTCTACAACCACAACATCTTCTTCTACATCTACTTCAACAACCACAACCTCAACATCTTCTACAACCACAACAACATCTACTACATCTACTTCAACAACCACAACCTCAACATCGTCTACAACCACAACAACCTCTACTACATCTACTTCTACCACCTCCACAACAACATCTTCTACAACCACAACAACATCTTCTACATCTACTTCAACCACTACAACCTCAACGTCTTCTACAACCACAACAACATCTTCTACATCTACTTCTACCACCACAACCTCAACATCGTCTACATCTACCTCAACATCTTCTACAACCACAACAACATCTTCCACATCTACTTCAACAACCACAACTTCAACATCTTCTACAACCACAACAACATCTTCTACATCTACTTCAACCACCACAACCTCAACATCTTCTACAACCACAACAACTTCTTCTACATCTACTTCAACAACCACAACATCAACATCTTCTACATCTACCTCAACATCTTCTACAACCACAACAACATCTTCTACATCTACTTCTACCACCTCCACAACAACATCTTCTACAACCACAACAACATCTTCTACATCTACTTCAACAACAACAACCTCAACATCATCTACAACCACAACATCTTCTTCTACATCTACTTCAACAACCACAACCTCAACATCTTCTACAACCACAACAACATCTACTACATCTACTTCAACAACCACAACCTCAACATCGTCTACAACCACAACAACCTCTACTACATCTACTTCTACCACCTCCACAACAACATCTTCTACAACCACAACAACATCTTCTACATCTACTTCAACCACTACAACCTCAACGTCTTCTACAACCACAACAACATCTTCTACATCTACTTCTACCACCACAACCTCAACATCGTCTACATCTACCTCAACATCTTCTACAACCACAACAACATCTTCCACATCTACTTCAACAACCACAACTTCAACATCTTCTACAACCACAACAACATCTTCTACATCTACTTCAACCACCACAACCTCAACATCTTCTACAACCACAACAACTTCTTCTACATCTACTTCAACAACCACAACATCAACATCTTCTACATCTACCTCAACATCTTCTACAACCACAACAACATCTTCTACATCTACTTCTACCACCTCCACAACAACATCTTCTACAACCACAACAACATCTTCTACATCTACTTCAACAACAACAACCTCAACATCGTCTACAACCACAACAACCTCTTCTACATCTACTTCTACCACCTCCACAACAACATCTTCTACAACAACAACAACATCTTCTACATCTACTTCAACAACAACAACCTCAACATCATCTACAACCACAACAACATCTTCTACATCTACTTCAACCACCACAACCTCAACATCTTCTACATCAACCTCAACATCTTCTACAACCACAACAACCTCTTCTACATCTACTTCTACCACCTCTACAACAACATCTTCTACAACCACAACAACATCTTCTACATCTACTTCAACAACAACAACCTCAACATCGTCTACAACCACAACAACATCTTCTACATCTACTTCTACCACCACAACCTCAACATCGTCTACAACCACAACAACATCTTCTACATCTACTTCGACCTCCACAACCTCAACATCTTCTACAACCACAACAACATCTTCTACATCTACTTCTACCTCCACAACCTCAACATCGTCTACAACCACAACAGCATCTTCTACATCTTCTTCTACCACCTCCACAACAACATCTTCTACAACCACAACAACATCTTCTACATCTACTTCAACAACCACAACCTCAACATCTTCTACAACCACAACAACTTCTACATCTACTTCAACAACCACAACCTCAACATCTTCTACATCTACCTCAACATCTTCTACAACCACAACAACATCTTCTACATCTACTTCTACCACCTCCACAACAACATCTTCTACAACCACAACAACATAATCTACATCTACCAAAACAACCACAACCTCAACATCTTCTACATCTACCTCAACATCTTCTATAACCACAACAACATCCACTTAATCTACTTCCACCACCACTACAATCTAAAACCTCCATGCCTGGTTTTTGGACTACCCAAACCATCACCATCAGATAACAACTAGTCCCTGAAGCACTATACAACCTCAATATTTCTCTCTCAATTAACCACAGCTATATCTCATTAGCGTTCTCCATGCACCATAACCAAGTACTCGACTTCGACCACTTCTCCTCCTCTTTGTCTTGGTTCTTCAAACTCTATCGTTCTGGGGCAAAGCAAAATTCAAACATGCAAATGATCCCTCCCTACTACTACGACTGGGACGAGTACTGGACATTTTTTTTATTAGAACCATTAGGACTTGTATAATATTGGATGCATGTGTGTTTCTAGGTGTATACTGGGGATATAACCATAACACTGTAATTAGTGTACGGTATATATAATCTCAGCATCCAGATATTTTCTATATGAGCGTCATCGCACACCCCACCCCGAGTGGGTTATGAAATTCAGTGTTTGAGTATTAATGCAGTCGTTCTTAACTTAATATGCTACTATAGAAGACGTAGTTTAAATAGCAATCAGGCTCTGATACTGGTTACATTTCTTTCTGTCTCCTGCATTTGAGGTATCAGCATAGAATCAGTTATATAATACACACAAGATCCAAGGAATTATTACTTATACCACTTGTATCTTTACCTAATGAAACACCTTCTTTTCAACACAACACATTGCATTACTGAATGTTATACTAACCCTCTGGGAATTATTCTTCTGGGTCCCTTTAAGATGGATAACCAAGGACTCGGTAAATACTTGTCAGTGAGTTGGAGGCGTTGCTACTTTTACTGCCTCGACCAATATTTGAGGAAAGTTTCTATAGAACTAACAAGACGTCAGTCCATTCGAATAAATCAAATGTCATTTTTAAACTAAATAATTTCGCATTTTGTTTCGGTATATTATCCTAATATATTTTGTTATGGAATTCTGCGTTTGGATTTTATATTTTTGGAATGATTCAAGCATTGATTCTGTGTTACATCTCTTTAGAGTTTAGACATATATTTGTTAAAGGGAGACAGGGCATACCTATGTCAAGTATATTTCTTCAACGGTAAAGTGTGCATTGTACTTGCAAACCTGGTGACCCACACGAAAGAAAGGAATCAGGGATTGATTTGACCTTCATTGGTATGAGGATCTGGCAAATCTACAGCCTGAATAACTATAATGGCCATCTTAAGAATCACTGAATGTGTTGGGCGTCATAGCTTCAACATCTTGAGGTGAATAGAATGGTGGCCATCTTAAAACTCACTAATATGTTGCTCATTATGGCCTCAACATCTTTAGATAGTGGCCATGTTAGTGCTCACTAATATGTTGGGCAGCATCAACATCTTTTGGAAGGGAAATTTCGCCTTATCTCCCCTCCAGATAATACCAAAAGAATAAAACTTCCTGTAATTCTTCAAGAGGACCTGGAATCTCACAAGACGATGTGTGGATGTGCAAGGTAGAACAGATCTGTGGTGAATAGTAAAGATGTCTTGAGTTTGCATTGTGACATTCTCTAACACGGTGAGACATTGCTCCATCTGATGTCTGTGTAGTAAAGAGGTCGCGAACTTGCATCGTGACAACTGGGAAGGGACTCTTTTCCAACAAGTTCCATTTTACTCTACCATACAAATTAAACACATAACAGAGATAACACTTAAACACATAAAAGTTATAACACTAACTTCCACTCAGTGATTCTTCTTTGGTTGATCTAATTCCATAGTTCATACAAAATATACTCATAACAGTGATAATACTAACAACACATCCGGTTCACTTCACTTAGTAACTCTTTTCTGGTTCACGTCACACTATCATATGCCTTTTGCTATAGGGAAGATCCAGAGAACATATGATAACAATTGTCTTGAGCTTTATAAATTCAGGTTATCAATATTTTGGCCCTGTAATAATTACGTGGCTCTTTAATTTAATATTTTGGCTCTGTAATAATTCTGTGGCTTTTTAATTTGCTCACTATTTTGGCTCTATAATAATTATGTGGCTCTTTGATTTAATATTTTGGCTCTGTAATAATTATTTGGCTCTTTAATTTATTCAATTTTTTTTCTCTAATAATTATATGGCTCTTTAATTTAATATTTTGGCTCTGTTATATTTATGTGGCTTTTTAATTTAATTAATATTTTGGCTCTGTAATAATTATCTGGCTCATAAATTTAATCAATATTTTGGCTTTGTAATATTTATCTGTTTCTTAATTTGGCTTTACAAACTTATATACTAATATTTGTTTTGGCTCTTTATTATATTAGACTAAGAACTGATACTTTGAATTAAAAACTATATATATTTATTAATAAACAATAATTATTTGCTCACCATCATAACTAAGAATTGTTTTATTTTTACCTGATACAATCTTTGTAGAAAAAAACTGTCTTTCAATCAGTGGGTCTAATAAAGATATGTTATTTTTGTATGTACAGTTGCAGACATAAGAAACGCACACACCTGATACGGGGCCCCTCATTGAGCATAGAGTATAGGATGAGATGTTGTTTGTGTGTAGAGGTGCTGATTCCTATTCTATTATGCTTGTGGCGGGCAGCGGGACCTTCCTTTGTACCCTGCGAGGCCCACTCGGCCATCAACAAACTCCTTCCCCCATGTGGCCCAAGGGCTTATAAGGGGCCCCCTCCGGTAAAGCAGAGCTCACTCTGCTCCAGCTTTGCCCAGACCAGCACCCTCCACTCACGCTACACTTCCGGTACACCGCGCCACCTCTCTACAAGCAACTCACTTGGACCGACGGCTGCTGGTACAAGAGGCCCGTGTTGTAGGCTTCCTCGCTACCACGTGTTCACTCTCTACTTAGTCTGGTCTGGTTCTGGAACACAATATTACCTTGTACTAACTTACTGTGCTACAACTTGTTCACTAATAAACCGTGTACTGTATAATCAGTGAGTTTGAACACCCTGATGTATAGTGGAACTAAACAGTTCCCACATGCTTAATTGATAAGGGGCCCCGTTTGATGTGTATCTGTTTCATGTGTCCGCAACAGTACGCAACTGTAGTTGCGACTGTAGAGTCACGGTCAATAGTTCTGCAACACCTTTCAATGAGATGGTTTCAAAAAATGGTCCGAAACTATAAATGTTAGTCTCTGCAATAATGGTTCATAAGATTAACTCAAATGGCTCGCTTTGATTCACCAGGTTGCAGGACTGTACCATCAATAGTTCTATACTGTAGATATTTAAGTGATATTGTTATGTTATGTTAGTTACACATTAAAATGTTGTTTTCTATCAACATTACGGATAGGAAAATGTCGTAGTATGGCGAGATGATAACCTATACTATAGCAAATAGAAGTTTAAATTAGTGTATTATATTATTGTGATTGTTTACCTATTTTCACTCTTATTAATTTCCTACCATGTATCAAATAACTTCATAGTCTTTAGCGGCAACGTTTCCCAGAGTGTTGGGGCTTGTACTAAAGGTAAATACAGAACTTATAAACAAAATAAGTGTGGGTTTCTTCTCGTTTATAGACAATATAGAAGAGGAAAGGAAGAGGATTATACAAAGGAATGGTTGGGGCACTTATATATTACAATATAATAATTTAATCTGCACAAATTTGTGGCACTTGAGTCCGTTTATCTGTCCTTTTGTCTCTGGTTAAGCACGGCTGGATGAATGAACACATGGGAGTGAACATTTTCCACAAGGGTAACTCGGGATGAGAAAGAGATCAGGGAAGGTAGTACCCAAGGTAAATATAGGCTACCTTTACCTTAGTAGTACCGATCTCAGACGCCTGGGGAATGACCTGGAAAAGAATTAAGGAGTAAGTATACTCTGTTGGTAAATACAAAACAGTTGATTCCTCCAAACTATTCCAAGCAACAGAACACCATTATTTTCGTTATTCTGGTTCTGTGTCCTGGCATACTTTGGAGGAATCAAGGCACTCCAATGTACCAAAAGTATATTATCCCCTTAACTAAACATTTTGAGATAAGTAGCAGGCTGTGATAGGTGGCACGTATTTTTGGCCAGCCTATGGACCTGGTGATGCGGTTCATGAGTACGGATCCCTGCAGATGAATGAGACACAAAGGACAAGGGTGTTTGTACGAGGGTAATGTCAGGATTGATTGATTGATATTAGGCACCGCAACAGCGAGGTCATATAGCGCCAGAAAGGTGAGACAGCAAGTAGGAAGGGATAATGTCAGGAGGAGACCAGAGGGGAAGGTCAGGTGGAGGCAGGGTAAATAAGGGCTATAGGTAAATCTATACTAAATGTAGGTTTATGATACTTTAAATGATGATACAATGATATTTATGTTATAGGAACTCATTTGGTTATTGTTATTGATCTAATGTCATGAAGTGATGTGTACTATTGGCCACAAAAATTCGTAACACGCTGTTGTTTTCGAGGGTTTACAGCATGTAGGTACTGTAAGACTATGCTGTTGTTCTGGCCGAGCAGTCCCGAGTCTGGTTGACCGAAGCCGTGCAGATGCTCGGATCCCCAAATGGGAGTCAGGGTGATAGTGAGATCTGTTTCTTCGAAGGCAGCAGACGAGGGGACTGCTGGCTCACGGGCATGTATCCCTGGGCCAACATTCCCATCGTCTGTAATCTTCCTTGTTGTGCCACCCAATCGGGCGATCTCATCAGCTACCCAGAAGGAATGAGATATAGTAAGGAGACAGACAGAACAGGCCAGGGTGTGGTAGAGGATGCCAAATTCCTCATTTCTGGATAGAACCAGCCCTCACCAGTGGTTTGCTGAGTAGTTGAGATGTGTGCTGGGTAGTTTATATTAACACATCTTCCCTTTCCAGTGTGTGCTGGGTAGTTGAGAAGTGTGCTGGGTAATTTGCACCAGCATGTCTTCCCTCACCAGTGTGTGCTGGGTAGTTGAGAAGTGTGCTGGGTAGTTTTTTTTTTTTAACATCAACACATCTTCCTCTAGCCATCAACACGTCTTCCCCCAGCTTACAAGGTAGCATGTTATTCTTGCTCTTACAGCCAGGTACCTATTTACTGCTAGGTGAACAGGGACATTGGGCTCTGGAAAAATTGTCTAACAATTCCACTGACCCAGGAATTGAACCCGGGATCTCTCGCATGCCAGGCGAGTGTATTGACCGCTATACCATCAGCATCCCCCCGTTGTTGTTGTTGTTGTTGAAGTTCCTAAAGCTGTCTGGCCGAACAGCCCCGAGCTCTTGAGGAAGGCTATGGCTTGAACCGGGCTTTCCCACAGTGCCCTCAGTGAGTGTATCTTGTGTTGTTGGCGAGTGTCGTTGTATTCGTTGCAGTCTTCCATAATGTGTTTAATAGAATGGGGTGCTGTGTTGCATCCTGGGCAGGTATCTGTGATGACTCCATCTAGTTTCTTTTGATATGTCAGAAGAGCCGGATGGTGGCCGCTTCTCAGCCTGGCCAGGTGGACTCTGTCTTCGTGGGGAAGGGAGGATTCTGATGGGTGGATGTCAGGGGGTCGTGCATGCAGCAGGGTGTTGTTTTTTAAGTTTTTTGATGGATTGGTGGGTGATTTGAGTGTGGATGTGTTTTTGGAGACTGGTTTGGGGTGGGCAGGGTGTAAGAGATGATAGTATTTGTGTATGGTATCGTGTACTGGGGGTTGTTTTGATGTTTCTTGGCATCTCTGGGTGTTTTGCTATGTAGTGTAGTGGGTGGCGTAGATTTCTGGAGGCTGCAGCAAGTGTTTGTGTGCCTCTCATGTCAAGGTGGTCCTTAATCTTGAGGATTTTGGTTTCGTGGAGTAAGTGGTCTGTAGGTGTGGTAGCTGTGCAGCCTGTGATTGTTCTTAGGGCTCTGTTTTGTATAGTCTGTAGGGTGTTGAGATGAGTCTCAGTGAGGTTTGGGGCCCAGGCAGGGCTTGCATAATCCATCACTGATCGGATATATTGTTTGTACACTGTGGTTGTGGTTTCTTTGGTGTGTCCAAATGTTGTGCTGGTAAGTGATCTGAGGGCTTTAAGTCTTTGTATGCATTTGTTTTTAATAGTTGTGATGTGTTGTTTGAATGTCATAGATGTGTTGTATGTTATGCCAAGTATTTTGTGTGTGTGTGTGTGTGGTATAGGTTTGTTGTTTATGGTGAGGTGTGGTGTGTAGTTGTGTTCTGCATTCCAGTTGGTGAGAAGGGTGGCTGTTGACTTGGTGGGTGCTATTTTAAGTCTGTTTGTGATGAAGCAGGCATTGAGTGTGTTGAGGTAGGGTTGGAGGATGTGAGTGGCTGTGTCTGCCTTTCTGTGTGTACATGTGAGTGTTATGTCGTCTGCGTAGGAGGCTACTTGTATTTGTGGTGTCTGGGGTGTTGGTAGGTCGTGCATGTATAGGTTGAAAAGGGTGGGTGAGAGTACTGAGCCTTGAGGGACGCCGTTGGTGAAGCTTTTTATGTTAGATGATTGACCAGCATGTGTAACATGGGCTATTCTTCCTCCCAAGAAGCTGGTTAGCCATCTTTTTGTATTGTTGTGCATGTTTGTGTTGTATATTTTGTTTGTGAGGTTGTGGCGGGGGATGGCATCAAATGCTATACTAATGTCCAGTGTGATTAGGAGTGTTCTGTGTGGGGGTCTATCTGAGTTGATGCCATCATAAATTCTTTGTGTGAGGTCTGTAAGAAGAGTGTTTGTTGAGTGTAGTGGTCTGAAACCATGTTGTGTGGATGCAAGGGGAATGTATGGTGTGATTTGGTTGATGATGAGGCGTTCAATAACCTTGGAGGGGGTGCAGAGGAGGGTATTGGGACGGTGTGATGTGGGTAGTGTGGGGTCTTTGTTGGGTTTGGGGATAGTGATGATGTTTCCGTGTTTCCAGATATTGGGTATTGTGTTGTGTGAGTAGCTGTAGTTTGCTATGTTAGTGAGTGCTTGTATGCCTTGTGGTCCGAGGTGTTTGAGGTGAATGTTACTGATGTTGTCTGGACCACAGGCAGGTGAGTGTTTGAGGTTGTGGATGATGTGGTTTGTTTGATGGTTTGTGAATGGTGTATGGACTGAATCAGTGGGGAAGTATATCCTGCGTCTGATGACTCGTCGGTCTTCAGGGTGCGGGTGAAGGTGGCTGGTGTGAGAAAAGTGCTGGATGAGGGTGTTTGCTTGTTGTTTGTTTGAGGGTATGATGTCTGTTGTTGTGATGGCTGCGTGTGATTGTGTAGTGTTGTTGTTGGATAGTGTGATGCTGTTTAGTGTTTTGCATAGTTTTCTGGTGTTTGTTTTGTGATCAAGTGTGTTGACAAACCTTTGCCAATTAAGTGTTTTCTGTTCTTTGATTTTGTTGTTTATTTGTGTATTTGGTGTACTGTGTGATGTGTGAGTGGAGTTGGGGGTGAGTGTTTGAGTGTGTCTCGTTGTCTGATGAGGCCCTGAATTTCTGTTGTAAAGTTGGGGTTGTATTTTCTACTATTGCCTCTAGGGATGTGTTTGTTGTTTGCGGTTTTTATGATTGTGTTGAATTTTTGTATGGTAGTGTTGTTGTTTGTGATGGGTGTATTGTTCAGTTTTTCAAAGTGATCTTCTGTGTCTGTAGTGAAGATGTCCCAGTTGGCTTTGGTGTAGTTAGTGTATGTGTGTCTCTGGCCAGCTGGGGTGATTCTTGATTTAGTTGTGATGATGATTGGGAGGTGGTCGGAGCCGAGTGTGTTGACCACCCTCCATGATGTTCTGGGAGCTAGGTTGGGGGAGCAGAAGGTGATGTCGGGTGATAATGGTTGGTAGAGGGCTTGGTGAGGGATGTGGGTGTGTTGGTGTGTGTTGTTTAGTGTGATGAGGTTGTCTGTTTGGGAGAGGATTTCAAGTCCTCTGTTAGTGTCTGGGTTGTTGATATACCAGGCCGATGTCTTGGCGTTGAAGTCACCACCTAGGATGAGGTTAGGTTGGCTGGTGATTTGTTGGAGTTGGGGGGTGAAGTTATGGGGAACTGTTTGAGGGGGGATGTATATGTTGGCTATTGTGGTGCTTGTTGTTTTGCCGGTGCGTATTTTGATGGCCTGAATTTCTGTGATGGTGTCGTGGTGGGGGAGAAGGGATTTGAGGTGAGCACTGGTTTCTGTATAGTTGATGGATTTGTGGATTAGGGTGATGAGTCCGCCGCCATTGCCGTTGGCTCGATCTTGTCTGATGGTGGTGTAGTTGGGGAATGTGGGTGTTATGTAATCTGGTTTCTTGTACGATGGCAATGTGTATGTTGTGTTGTATGATGAAGTGTGTGAGTTCTTGTTTTTTGGTGTTAATGCCATCGATATTTATTTGTAGTATGTTTATGTTGTGGGTGCGGTGTGTGTTGTGTGCTGCTGCGTTAGGGTGGGGATTCGGATGATGGTGTCTGTGTGGGTGATGGTGTTGGGAGTAAGGGTGGTCGGGGTAGGAGTGGTTGTGTGGGTAGTGGAGGACGAGTCTATGTGATGTGTTGTTTGGAGTCGGGTGTTGTATTTGTGGGGTGGGTCCAGTTTTTGCAAGGGCTGCAATGAACTGAGCCCGTTGTCTGTTTGTTGGGTTTTGAGCATGTTGGACATGTGTGTTTGTTGGTGGGTCCTGGGTCGCTCTCGGTGTCTCCAGCTAGAAGGAGGAGCCGAGAAATGACAGCCGGGGAATCATTTCTCGGTGGTGGAAAAATGTGTAATTGTGTGTGTTGTGTGAGGGGTGTGGTAATTGCCCGGGTGACCGAAGCCGTTCCCAGGAGCTCGCGCCTCCCTGATGGGGGTGGGGGGATTTTGTGGCGGTTTGGCCCCCATGGTTTTCCCTGTGATGTAGTCAGAGAATTGGAGGATGGCAAGTCCTTCAAATATTGCCACGAAACACCACCTCTATGGAAGGAGCTTGTTTCGTGGCAAAGTCAGGAGGAATTAGAAGCCACCAAGTACCTTGTAGTTGACTAAACCTGCCTGCCGTGGTAGTGTAGCGTAGAGAGCTGGAGTCTGGTGTGGAGAGGCTCGTGGTGTAGCAGGTAGCGATGTTCATGGCAGGTAAAGGAGAAGGAACCTTTCATGTAGAGCGCTGGCGAGTGAGTGACTGAGCGAGGCGCCACGGCTGAAGAGGAGTTGCCCAGGTAAGGATGCGCGCGTCCGCACAGTTAGAACAGATGAAGTGAAGATGCGTGAGCGACAGACAGGTGGAATGCAAGATGCGTAAGGTGCTTGGTATTCAATACAATACCATCAGTCACAAATCCCCAGGGATGCTCTACGACTTTCCCTCAGGTAAACTGGCGGCACCTCTACGATTACATCCGCGGTGTTTCCCAAGGACTGGGGGGTTTCGCAATGGTTGTCCTGCCAGCGGTGAACAAGAATGTTGGGGGCAGGACGGAGCAAGTTGCAGGTGTACCTACGGTGAACCTGCGAATTATATTTATTCGGATCGAGCCACGAAAAGTTGGGAGGGGCACCAACTTTTCGTGGCGCGACCCGAACTGCCGGCGAACCACCCGAATAAGGACCCGAATAAGCTTGTTTTCCCAAATTTCCGTTAATCTGGATGCAGTCGGGAGCTAATTCGCGTATGTGTAAACTAGGCTTAAGTATCCTGGCTATATATGCCGACACGTCAAGAAAATACCCCCTACATCGTCGTCAACTTATAACATAGAAAATGCCCGACCATATTCCAAGTTGCTGTGATTGACGGTGTAGCTGCCCGTTCCTCATAGTGACGTGAATAAATAAGGTGTCGTCATCTAGTGGGGCAGAAGAGAAACTACAGTACCACGAAGCTCCACTGTCTCATCTAGTGCAGCACCCATTAATCTCAGGACCTAGCAAGAGTCACCGGCTACTGACAGCCTACAGTCCCGAGGTTGAGATTAATATAAAATACTCAAACGGGGGTCCTTATCAAGCATAATAAAATAGGACTCGGCGACTCTACACACAACGTCTCATCCTATACTCTATGATCAATGAGGGGCCCCGTATCAGGTGAGTGTGTTTCTTATGTCCGCAACTGTACATAAAAAATAACATAATATTTTTATTAGACTCACAGATTGAAAGAGTTTTTTCTACTAAAATTGTTTCAGGTAAAACTAGAACAATTCATAGTTATGATGGTGAGCAAATAATTATTGTTTATGAATAAATATATATTCTATTTAATTCAAAGTATCACTTCTCAGTCTCATACAATAAACAGCCATAACAAAAAAATATCAGTTTGTAGAGCCAAATTAAAAAACAGATAAATATTACAAAGCCAAAATAATTATTATATGAAAGACCCACATGATTAGTACAGAGCCAAAATATTGATTAAATTAAAAAGCCACATAACTAATACAAAGCCAAAATATACATTAAATTAAAGAGCCAAATAATTATTACAAAGCCAAAATATTGATAACCTCAGTTTATAAAGCTCAAGACAATTGTTAGCAAAAGGCATATGATGATGTGACGTGAATCAGAGAAGAGTTATTAAGTGAAGTGAACCGGATGTGGGGTTAGTATTATTTATGATGTCAACCAGAGAAGAGTCATTAAGTAGAAGTGAACAATTTGTGGGATTAGTGTAGTCACTGTTATGGAGTTAGCTGTAAACCCATTGTGGAGTTAGTGTTATGACGTGAACCAGAGAAGAGTCACTAAGTAGAGTGAACCTTTAGTGGAGTTACATGATCACATGATCCCTTAAAGCCGTGAGTGAAACAAAAGTGACTGAATTTGCTTCGGTCAGTATTTAGAGATAAGGAGAAAACTCAAAACTTTGTTTCCTCTCTGCTAATTCTGCTGCCTCTCTCTAAATCAGTCTCCCTTCTGGGGCCCCAAATCACCAGGGAGGAATTATGCATACGTGGACTACAAATGTTGGAATAAATATAACTTTTGTATGGTAACTTATATAAATGTGACACAGGTGTGAAGGGACAGGGACAGGTGTATGGAGAAACAGTACCTTGGACGTTGGAGGGACAAAGAGGGAGTATTTATATAACACAAAGGTTAATTTCAGATTTAAAATAATTGTATTGTGTTGTACTGTTTTGCAGGCAAAATTCAGTAAAGTATTTGTGCCTACGTAATGCAAGGAAGCAGGTTTACAAATTCTACAGAAACTTATGCTGTTGTTTTAAATCTTATTCTTTTTGTTATTTACTTTAGAGAGATGTTTGGAAAATTCATTTATTACATACACTCCACTAAGTCTACAAAGCCTATACTTTCACCGTGTACAGTCACTCATAATAGTAAAGACCCCGAACCCCCTGGAAAGATATTTTTTTAAAGCCCTGTGAAAATTCAAGGTTTCTGAATCTCCTGACCATGCCATGAAACAACAAGCTCCTTCCATATAGGTGTGTGTGTGTTTCGTGGCAGTATTTGAAGGACTCATTAACCTTAAATTTTCTGATTACCTTACTGGGTTCCTTAAATCGTGTAGTCAGAATTACTTTACCGGAAACGGTGTGTCACGAGTTACAAGGAAGGTGTCGTTACTGGAATGGTGTTACAAGGAAGGTGTCTTGACTGGAATGGTGTTACAAGGAAGGTGTCGTGACTGGAAGGGTGTTACAAGGAAGGTGTCGTGACTGGAAGGGTGTTACAAGGAAGGTGTCGTGACTGGAAGGGTGTTACAAGGAAGGTGTCGTGACTGGAAGGGTGTTACAAGGAAGGTGTCGTGACTGGAGGGGTGTTACAAGGAAGGTGTCGTGACTGGAGGGGTGTTACAAGGAAGGTGTCGTTACTGGAAGGGTGTTACAAGGAAGGTGTCGTGGCTGGTATTACTGTTAGGAGTGTTTGCATATCTCCTGGCCAACCCCACTTCCCACCACAGTTCCAATCCATCCCGCTTGTTATTAGTCTGTGTCTCGTGTTGATTTTATTAAGATGCAGAGAACTAGACACTTTACCACTGTACTACCAAGAAGGGTATGGATTAATAACACATCTTTCTGGAATATTTTGATGTCGACACCTAGTAATATTATCCCCATTTATTTTTATCATCAAAATATATACTAGTACAAGAATGATAATATGTAGTACAGTTGAGAGCTGATAACTCGAGCCCACCCGCTACACCACCCTGTCGTGGTAAGGTGTACAATATTTTCTGGCAACAGTGATATGGTCATGGATCTTCTCTGAGGGGTTCGTTTCGAAACGTCGTCACTCAAGTACACTGAATCCCTCAGAGAAGATCCATGATGATATCACTGTTGCCAGATTAAAAATGTATCTTACCACTACAGGGTGGTGCAGCAGGTGGCCTCGAGTCATCAGCTGGCAACTCTACATACACTTTGTGATGGTGATGTGAGAATGATCGATAATTTAGTTTATAATATGATAATTACAACTTACCTTGCCCCATCTAATCAATGATCTCATTGGTTGGCTGCAGCGAAGAAACAAAAAGTCGGGTTTAATTAATTCCCGTTAGACCTCATCCACCACGCACATAGAATTTTTAATGTTCTGGGTACTTCCCGATATATGTGTATTATATAGATAACGAATCACTGGTACATTCAAACAACCAATTGTAATTTCTATATTTATTTAATTCCAGTAGCCAACATGAATAATTAAATTTTCACACACACACACACACACTCACGCAACGCTAGCTAGCTACTAATTTTCAAGCAACGCAAGTTTGGAATATTTTTTAATGTCTCACATTTGGGAATTTATTTCAAAGTCTCGCAACACACACTCGTAATTTTCAAAGCCCAGCTCCCTCTCACCTTAATTCACTTACTGAACCACCGTCGATGCGACTGGCCAGTTATACAACTGTAAAGCCTTGCGAATCGTGATAATATCCAACAATTCGGCGTCTACGTTGTTCACTCCCCCCAGCGGAGCTGACGATACGAGTGTTGTTCCCTTCTTCAAGTGTGTCTCCAAACTGACCTATATTTTCATCATTAAGTGGAGGCTGGAAGTTCAAAATTTCTCCTGACTCCTCCTCCCTATCTGTGTTCGGTCCTCCTAGCTGGCTACGATTTACATTGTACCCTCTCATCCTTAGTTATACATGCAATTTCAATTTACCTATGGCGTACTATTAATTCCCGATATTTTCCCTCCACTTCACGATCATTTGCAATACCATAAGTTACCCTGGTAGCATAATTGATTAATACAAGCTGTAATTAACGTACGAACTCTTTATAGGACAAGATGTAGCAAATTCAGTTGACCTTTGACCCTTTCTATTTTTGGCTACTAATCCACTACCTGAGGATTAAGACTACCTGCAGATTAACCCGCACCTACATCAACCCACTCCTCCATCCTTTGTTCCTCTGCCTGGAATATTCCACTACTCTAGAACATTCTATTAATTATGCTTACATACGCGACAATTCAAATTACGTCACGAGTCTATGGTTGACTCGTGACACACTTCATGATAGCATAATAGTAACATAATAATTATCGTTAGCAAAGCTACATTATGCTTAGATGGTTATGATGATGACCACGGCGGTGACTGAGGGCAGAAATATTCTATAAGGTTATTTGTAGAGAGACTGTATTCTTTATTATTTGTTCTACTTCCATTGTGTATAGGACATGTTTTATTCATATGAGAAACTGAATAAATAATGTATTATTCGTATGACACCTTTGTGACGAATAGTTGGCTTATATGAATATTAAATTATTACTGGTAATTATTCTTACCTTATCCCGGACTTACAATACATAGACTTCTTGCTGTGTTGGTTTAACGGTCGTCTGTAGAAATTTGTCAACAATTAATTTATTTTATAGGGTTCGTTTTCATTATATTTGCATATTATATATAGTATTAGCAGTAAAAAACGTAAGGTTTACGGAAACAACCAATTTACGTTACTTTGCTATATATATTAATTTCAGTCAAACACCAACAATAACTAATTAAACAATTTTAATAAATTACTTCCACACACATACACTTTCACACGAATTGAAATACTAGCTACGGCTAATAATAATAAAGCAAGAATCGATTTAATTATATAACTTTGGAAGGGGTGCAAAGGAGGGTGATGGGACGGTGTGATGAGGGTAGTGTGGGGTCTTTGTTGGGTTTGGGGATAGTGATGATGTTTTCGTGTATTCAGGCGTTGGGTATTGTGTTGTGTGAGTAGCTGTACTTTGCTATGTTAGTGAGTGCTTGTGTGCCTTGTGGTCCGAGGTGTTTAAGGTGAATGTTATTTGATGTTGTCAGGACCACAGGCAGGTGATTGTTTGAGGTTGTGGATGATGTGGTTTGTTTGATAGTTTGAGAATGGTGTATGGACTGAATCAGTGGGGAAGAATCTCTTACGTCTGATGACTCGTCGGTCTTCAGGGTGCGGTGAAGGTGGTTGATGTGAGAGAAGTGCTGGATGAGGGTATTTGCTTGTTGTTTATTTGAGGCTATAGTGTCTGTTGTTGTGATGTCTTCATGTGATTGTGTAGTGTTGCTGTTGGGCCGTGTGATGCTGTTTAGTGTTTTGTAAAGTTTGCTGGTGTTTGTTTTGTGATCAAGTGTGTTGACAAACCTTTGCCAATTTAGTGTTTTCTGTTCTTTAATTTTATTGTTTATTTGTGTGTTTAGTGCTTGTATTTGGTGTATTGTGTGATGTGTGATTGGAGTTGGGAGTGAGTGTGTCTCGTTGTCTGATGAGGTCTTGAATTTCTGTTGTAAAGTTAGAGTTGCGTTTTCTTCTGTTGCCTCTAGGGATGTGTTTGTTGTCTGCGGTTTGTATAATTGTGTTGAATTTTTATACGATATAATTTTGATGTTTGTGGTGGGTGTACTGTTTAGTGTTTCAAAATGATGTTCTGTTTCGGTAGTGAAGATATCCCAGTTCGCCTTGTTGTAGTTAGTGTATGTGTGTCTGTGGCCAGCTGGAGTGATTCTTGATTTTGTCGTGATTATGATTGGGATGTGGTCAGAGCTAAGAGTGTTGACCACCCTCCATGATGTTCTGGGAGCTAGGTTGGGGGAGCAGAAGGTGATGTCAGGAGATGATGGTTGGAAGAAAGTTTGGTGAGGGATGTGGGTGTGTTGTTTAATGTGATGAGGTTGTCTGTTTGGGAGAGGATTTTAAGTTCTCTGTTTGAGTCTGGGTTGTCGACATATCAGGCCGATGTCTTGGCGTTGAAATCACCACCCAGGATGAGGTTAGGTTGGCTGGTGATTTGTTGGAGTTGGAGGGAGAAGTTATGGGGAACTGTTGGGCTGGTTTGAGGGGGATGTATAGGTTGGCTATTGTAGTGCTTGTTGTTTTGCCAGTGCGTACTTTGATGGCCTGAATTTCTGTGATGGTGTCGTGGTGGGAGAGAAGGGATTTGAGGTGAGCACTGGTTTCTGTATAGTTGATGGATTTGTGGACTAGGGTGATGAGTCCGCCGCCATTGCTGTTTGCCCGGTCTTGTCTGATGGTGGTGTAGTTGGGAAATGTAGGTGTTTTGTGTGTGTTACGTAATCTGGTTTCTTGTAAGATGGTAATGGGTATGTTGTGTTGTATGATAAAGTGGGTAAGTTATTTTTTTTTTTGTGTTATTTCCATCAATGTTTATCTGGAGTATGTTTATGTTGTGGGTGCGATGTGTGTTGCGTGCTGCTGCGTTGGGGTGAGGAGGGGGAGTCTTTGGCGGAGATGGAGATGGTTGTGGCGGTGTGGGTGATGGTGTTGGAAATAAGTGTGGTGGGGGTGGGAGTTGTGGTGTGGGTGATAGAGGTTTTGGTGTTGGTAGAGGTGTGGGGCATACATGACAGGTCTGTGTGTTTGAGTAGTGTTTTCTGGGGGCAGGTGTTATTTGTGTGATCGGTCCAGTTTTTGCAAGAGTTGCATTGAACTGAGCCCTTTGTCTGTTTGTTGGGTTTTGGGCATGTTGGACGTGTGTGTTTATTGGTGGGTCCTGGGTTGCTTTCAGTATCTCTGGCTAGAAGGAGAAGCCGAGAAATGACAGATGTAGGATCATTTCTCGGTGGTGGAAAAATGTATGATTGTGTGTGTTGTGCGAGGGGTGTGGTAATTGCACGGGTGACCGAAGCCGTTCCCAGGAACTCACACCACCTTGATGGGGGGCCGGGGGATTTTGTGTCCCTGTCCCTTCACACCTGTGTCACATTAATATAAGTTATATAAGTTATAAGTATGAACACTTGTAGTCCACGTATGCATAAAATAATCCCTCGCTAGTGACTTGACACACCAAAAGGGAGACAGATTTACGAAGAGGCAGCTGAGTGATAGTCCAGCAGCCGACCAAGCCGGTACAAAGTTACCTCCAGCCAGCAGACAGTCATGAAAGTGTGGGTGTTGGCAGGTCTGGTGGTATGTGTTGTGGTTGTCTCTACCACAGCAAAGGGAGAGGTAAGGTTATAATGTGTAGGGCTACAAATATATTGTATTTTTTCTAATTTTTTAAAATACCATAATGCACCTACCAGCTTCGTTACTATGATGTGGTAGAAGTAGAACAATACTATAATATTGTTATTCTTATCACAAACATTATAATAAACATTTTCAGGATTTTATTATTATGGCTGACATCTTGAATACTTTTACTAATTAACTCTAGATTATTATTCTTACTGCAGGGAAGTACTACTAACGTTTATATGTTAAAATCTATAACAGTTTACCCTTACATAACATTTTATATAATTAGATACTGTAGATATAATTGGACAAATGCCAAAGTACAATACATTGCTTAATATACGAGTATAATGTCAATAGAATATACACACTCGGCGTTCAAAGGTTAGGTATGATTCCAACAGATACAAATATTATTGAAAGGCTTCAATTTTGTCAATCTGTATAAATATGTATGGTCCCTAGATGACCTGACCTCAAACCCTAACCAATGCAGGGTGTAACAAGTGTTTCTGCCGATATTTTCTTAACAAAAATAATATGTGATTTTTATTAGAAAATCTTCTTTATACATATGCATTTCAAGAATTAGTTTGGACATGAAGTGGATATTACAATTAAAAGGAGATAACAGTAATTCACCTACGGTCTTGATCACGTGCTGGACACGTGCTCATCAACTGTTAACCTCCCGGAATAAGCTGAGAGCTCTTAGTGACCAAATTTTGGGTAAGGCTGGAACCTTTTCACACACCGGGATGGCGAGATCACAACTCCTCGACTTTCATCCCGTACTTATTCTCTATTAGGTGAACAGGGGTTACAACGTTTATGGATACAATCCCAAATTGTCTCCACCCGACCGGGGATTCGAAACCGGGTTTTCTCGGTTGTGAGCCGAGCTCACTAACCACTACACCACCGGGCCGAGTGATGAGGAGTGAGTAAGGTCTGTGAGAGGGAGAAGGGGAGGGACCAACCAGGAATGACATTGTTGGAATTTTGCATCATGATTAATTATGCACATTATGGAAATTCATAATACCTTCAAACGGGAAATAACATTATCAATAATCATTATGGATTTCACAGACAAAGACAGTATCACTGAACAGTTTTGGCAAAGATTTTATTGTTAAGAAAGTTAATAATAAGTTTTCTTACTTGGCAAGTTATTGTAACTTCAGTTGAAGTTATCTTTGATGCCAAGATAAGTAAAGTGATGATTTGATTACAAGTGTCAAACTCTATTAAATAATTGTAGGAAACTTTGCCAGAAACTGGAACAATTACATAAAAATCAATTATAAATTCTACTTCACTCACACACTAGTTCTTAAAATGCCTATATATGGTATGTGTATAGATGATTTTCTACTCTGAATCACTTATATTTTCATTTCTGAATGTGTCCGCAGAAACTCTTATTATCCTGTCTATAATATATCGAGGTTCTTTCAGTAACATGGAGTCGTTAGCAAAATTTATTCATTGTAGTTTAGGCTATATGGAAATGTGGCATGGAATCCGGGTACGGCATGATGTTTCAGTGTATCTTCACAAATCACAACAATGACTCGTTTTTGCTGTACGTTTCCGTGGTATGAGATTTTGTTCGACAAACATAATTAAGAAAATATGTTAGGGCCAACAAATCACATAATATAATCAATTTACGTTTATATTTCACACAAACTACTTGCCTAAGATTTTCTCAATGCATGATATCCTTCGTATGGAGAGGCATTGCTTGTGATGTAATGACCAGTATTTGAATGGTTTTGGCGCCCCTTCGGTTCCCCATCCACTCCTTTTCAATTCTTCCAGTGTGCCAGCTTTCCTTCGTGTTTGCTGTATCTCCTCTCTGCTGCCTTCTACCTCATCCTACTGGATCTTCCGGGCCTGGGGCGGTGTTCTTTGTTCTTGTATCCTCATTTAAATTCATTGCAATTCATGCTGCCTATAGATTCAACACAAAATAGGAAAAAAGCAATATGGAATTATGGGAATAAGAAAAATAGAAGTAAATCTACAGGGATTGTAAAGTAGGTAAGAAAAAGTGAGAAGTAAGTAAGGACATGGGGAATAAGAGGTAAAAAGAGTAAAGGACATAAGGCTCATGAGGAATGAGGCAATTATAAGAAGGTTTATATGTATCCTTTTTTCTCAGGTGAAGAAACAGCAGGAGTGTCTGCAGGCCAAGGGTGTGTGTGTGCTGAAGGACAAGTGTGGGAAGGGAAGGGTGGAGAATGGGGAATATTGTCCTGATGGTTTTATCTGCTGTCAACGCAAAGGTAATAAATATAGAGGTTCAGCTAATGTTTATGATATTCAAAGAGTGTTCTTTTATCACTGTTTGAGACCATCTCTTATATTTGGAAGTATTTCGAGGAATAAATTAATGGAAGATACTTATAATGGCAATCGGTTTTGTATTGTTGCTTTTGTTGTTGGTTTGATATAACGCAAATAACTTTCACTTGTGTAATTCCCGTGAACCAACAGTAACCAGGCGTTTATTAATTTGTCGAATTAAGGATAGATTCTCTTTCTGGTGAAGTGGAAGGCTACTGACTCCTCCAAACTATGCCAGAAAACAGACGCCCTCGTTTCGTGGCATACATTGGAGGAATCAGAAAACATCCAATATACCAACAAAAGAATCTCCCTTCTCCCTTCTCACCAGTGTGAGAATAGAAGCACTTAAGAACCCTGTGATCGTGTATGATAATTGAAGGCCTCTGATTCCTCTTGACTATACCAGGGAACAAGGTCCTTCCATATAGGTGGTGTTTCGTGGCAATATTTGACGGACTCATTTACCTCCAATTTTCTAACTACATCACAGGGTCCCTTTAAGTAGTATATTTCGTGTGAGTGTGAATAAAGATCCCTTAGTATTTCACGTATCGCATTGCCTTTTGCAGACGGTGAATTGAAAGCTGGTAAGAGTAACAGAGAAAAGAGTAAGCGCAATGGGCCAATAAACACTAAGGCAGAAGGAAGGGAAGGAAAGAAAAGAGAAGTAGGGAAAGAGGCGAAAAAAATTCGCCGCAACAACAGGAGAAATGGGTTGAAGGCAGAGAAGACGGATGGGAAGGAACAGCAGAGACAAAAAGTAGCAAGGAAATATGAGGAAAAGGGAAAGAAGAAAGAGACACTCGGGGAAAATGGAAAGGAAAGCGAAGGTGCAAAGAGAGTAAAGGAGGAAAGGCAGGGGAAGAAGAAGCGAACAAGGGTACATAAGAATAATGATAAAAACGTTCTAGGAATAAAAAAAGACCAAATAAAGGAGAAGGGGAAGGGAACGAAGGCACAAAGTAATGAAGGGAAGGAGAGGACGGGAAAAAGGAAATTAAAGAATGAAGAAAAGTTGAAGAAAAGAACAGGAGGAAAGAAGAAAAGGGAGAGAACTGGTAGAAATAAAGTAAGGAATGAAGGAAAGGAGAAAAAGGAGAGAAAGGGTGGAAAGAAAGTAAGGAATGAAGGAAAGGAGAAAAAGGGGGGAAAGAAAGTAAGGAATGAAGGAAAGGAGAAGAAGGAAAGAACGGAAGGAAAGAATAAGGAGAGAACGGGAGGAAGGAAATTAAAAGATGAACGAAATAATAAGAAGAAGGGAACAAGAAAAAAGAAATTAAATGATGAAGGAAAGAAGAAGAGGAATGGAAAAGGAAAACAGAAATTAAAGAATAAACGGAAGCAAAAGAAGAGAACCGGAAAGAATGAAAGCCTAAGTACAAAGAAGAAGGAGAACTCGAGTAACACAAGTGGAGACAAGAATGGAAAGAGAGACAAAGGGGAAAAGAAAACAAAAAGAACAAAGAAGAACAGAAAGAACGGAGGTAAAAAAAAGAATAATAATAATAAGAGTAAGAAGAGGCAACATAGAAGGGTAAAGCAGAAGCAGGAATCAACAAACAAGAAAAAATCGAAGGAAATGAATGGCTCGAAAAACAAGAAATCCCAAACCAACAAGAATAAGGAGCCAAGTAACCAAGTGCCAAGTAACCAAGTACCCCGAGTGAAGAACCAAGAAAAGAAACCTACTGGGAAGCAAGCAGGTAAGTGTTGGTGATGAAATTCAAAGATTGTGTCACAATGTTTACGAGAAGATGAACAACAACAACAACAACAACAACAACAACAACAACAACACACTGAAAAGGGAATGGATTGGTCGAAGTCTGGAATTATTTCAAACCTTTATGAATTAATTAACTGGCTTAATTAACGTATGCACGCTCAGTAGCCTAACACACACACACGTAAAATACAGCTGTACATAAACATAAAATAATATCTCCTTTACAATTTTAATTAAGCTTTTATGTAAAACAAAAACTGTATTCTTTTCTCGGCTGATAATCCAGATTGATACTTGTGGCACCGACGCTGTACTTTCTGCTAAGTAAACTTGTACGATCTGGCTCACTGTAATCTCGCTCTCTGAAACATTAATCAAAACGGCTTCAACATTATATACAGTATCATAATTATTTATAAAAAACCATGACCATGAATCAGAAATCAGGGATAAAAAATTGACAGTAGAAGGCTCCTGACAAAAGCCATAATGATGGTTGGATAGAAAGAAGGTTGCGCTTGGTAAGGTGTTGTTGATTCATGCAGTTTAGGACAGATTCGAAAACATTACATAGAAAAGAGATCAGAGCAATGGGGCGATAGCTGGAGGATTGGGAGCTGTCACCCTCCTTAGAAACAAATCGGACCAAAACAACTTCCAGCAGAAAGGAAAATTATTAGATGACAGACAACGACAGATCAGTTTTTCTAGGCAGTATTTCAGGATGAAACCACAGTTTTTTTGGGGCAACAGAATGAAGGAAGGAGGATGTGTTGGAAAGATTATTGCATTTGTCATGGATCAAAGATTCATTTGTTACTTTTTATATAATTATGACTAGCACATTCCCTACATGTCTGCTTATATATCTTTAATTAACACTTCTCTCATTTGTGTTGGTGATGTGTCTTATCTCTATCTTCAGGTGAATGTTCTCAGAGTGATAAATGCACCAACAAGAAAGGAACATGTCAAGACGAGGCAGAAAACTGTGATGGTAAAAAAAAGAAAAAAGGTTGCAAGGGGAAGGACTGCATTTGTTGCTTACCTATCACGTGTTCCCAAAGCGATAAGTGCCAAAAAGTGAATGGCATATGTCAAGCCAAGACAGCTAAATGTGATGGCAAAACAAAAAAAAAAGGTTGCAAGGGGAAGGAATGCATTTGTTGCATACCTATCACCACGTGTACACAGAGTAAGACGTGCACTAAAAAAAAAGGGACATGTCAAGATGAGGCACTTACATGTGATGGCAAAACTAAAAAAAAAGGTTGCAAAGGGAAGGACTGCATTTGTTGCTTGCCTATCACCTGTTCCCAAAGTGAGGAGTGCAGTATTTTGAAAGGGAAATGTCAGGCCAAGACAGCTAAGTGTGATGGCAAAACTTTGAAAGGTTGCAAGGGGAAGGCCTGCACTTGTTGCGTCCGTAAGTAGCTCCACAACTGTACAGTCACGAGTCATAATAAGTATCCAGGTCTTGTTGTTGAAGTTTGGAATCATCTGATATACCAGCGAACCAATTACAACAACACTTTTCCTTTCTCATACATACATGCTGGGATTTGTTTGATACTCCATCAACAGACTATTTGAAGCAAGCAGACCTGGATACCTGTATTGACAGTATAGCTACACCCAAAAAATAATAATCTATATATACTTAACCATTGAAGGCCTTGGGTAGCAAAGTGCCATCTCTATGAAGTGTTGTAATTCTTTTTCAACTTTACGCTTAGTTATTATTTTTATCAAACTCTGAAGGAGATCCTGAGGTTCATACCATAACAGCAAATATCCACACAATTTTTTTCATAGCCTTTCACGTTCAAATTTTGTCACAGATTTAAAAACTATATCTTTGTCTCTGACCACATGTCTAACCATATGTGCTACAGGATTCCCAATTCTGTGATACAATGACCTGAACTCCCACTGAATATTTAAAACATAATTTTTATGCATTTCACTATTGAATAAGTTGTTTAATATTCGATAGGGGATATACTCTCAAAGTTTATCATTAAAGTTTTTTGAGATATATAATGATTATAGACCAAGTTGGCATGATTTCTTATAAAAAAATTTGTCTTACAGCTGAAGAGGAGACAACCATCAAACCTCTCCCGACCACACCCACTCCTGGCCCCACACCCACCCCTGGCCCCACACCCACTCCTGGCCCCACACCCACTCCTGGCCCCACACCCACTCCTGGCCCCACACCCACTCCTGGCCCCACACCCACTCCTGGTCCCACACCTACTCCTGGTCCCACACCCACTCCTGGTCCCACACCCACTCCTGGCCCCACACCCACTCCTGGCCCCACACCCACTCCTGGCCCCACACCCACTCCTGGCCCCACACCCACTCCTGGCCCCACACCCACTCCTGGCCCCACACCCACTCCTGGCCCCACACCCACTCCGGGCCCCACACCCACTCCTGGCCCCACACCCACTCCGGGCCCCACACCCTCTCCGGGCCCCACACCCACTCCTGGCCCCACACCCACTCCTGGCCCCACACCCACTCCTGGCCCCACACCCACTCCTGGCCCCACACCCACTCCTGGCCCCACACCCACTCCTGGCCCCACACCCACTCCTGGCCCCACACCCACTCCTGGCCCCACACCCACTCCTGGTCCCACACCCACTCCTGGCCCCACACCCACTCCTGGTCCCACACCCACTCCTGGCCCCACACCCACTCCTGGCCCCACACCCACTCCTGGCCCCACACCCACTCCTGGCCCCACACCCACTCCTGGCCCCACACCCACTCCTGGCCCCACACCCACTCCTGGCCCCACACCCACTCCTGGCCCCACACCCACTCCTGGCCCCACAACCACACCTGTCCCGACAACCACACCTGTCCCGACAACCACACTTGTCCCCACAACCACACTTGTCCCCACAACCACACTTGTCCCCACAACCACACTTGTCCCCACAACCACTACTGGCCACACAACCACACTTGTCCCCACAAGTATAACTACAACACCAACATCTTCTAAATATACCTCAACTACCACAGCCACAACCTCAACATCTACAACCACAACATCTTCTACAACCTCCACAACATCTTCTACATCTACTTCAACTACCACAGCCTCAACATCTTCTACAACCTCAACAACATCATCTACATCTACTTCAACAACCACAACCTCAACATCTACATCTACCTCAACATCTTCTACATCTACCTTAACATCTTCTACATCTACTTCAACCACCACAACCTCAACATCTTCTACAACCACAACAACCTCAACATCTTCTACATCTACTTCAACCACCACAACCTCAACATCTACATCTACCTCAACATCTTCTACATCTACCTTAACATCTTCTACATCTACTTCAACCACAACAACCTCAACACCTACAACCACAACAACCTCAACATCGTCTACAACCACAACAACCTCTTCTACAACCACAACAACATCAACATCTTCTACAACCACAACAACATCTTCTACATCTACTTCAACAACATCCTCAACATCGTCTACAACGACAACAACCTCTTCTACATCTACTTCTACCACCTCTAAAACTACAACATCTCCTACATCTACTTCAACAACCACAACCTCAACATCGTCTACAACCAAAACATCTTCTACATCTACTTCGACCACCACAACCTCAACATCTTCTACAACCACAACAACATCTTCTAAATCTACTTCAACAACCACAACCTCAACATCATCTAAAACAACAACAACATCTTCTACATCTATTTCAACAACCACAACCTCAACATCGTCTACAACCACAACATCTTCTACATCTACTTCGACCACCACCTCCACAACATCTTCTACAACCACAACAACATCTTCTACATCTACTTCAACAACAACAACCTCAACATCATCTACAACCACAACAAAATCTTTTACATCTACTTCAACCACCACAACCTCAACATCTTCTACATCAACCTCAACATCTTCTACAACCACAACAACCTCTTCTACATCTACTTCTACCACCTCCACAACAACATCTTCTACAACCACAACATCTTCTACATCTACTTCAACAACAACAACCTCAACATCGTCTACAACCACAACAACCTCTTCTACATCTACTTTTACCACCTCTACAACAACATCTTCTACAACCACAACAACACCTTCTACATCTACTTCAACAACAACAACCTCAACATCATCTAAAACCACAACAACATCTTCTACATCTACTTCAACCACCACAACCTCAACATCTTCTACATCTACCTCAACATCTTCTAAAACCACAACAACCTCTTCTACATCTACTTCTACCACCTCCACAACAACATCTTCTACAACCACAACAACATCTTCTACATCTACTTCAACAACAACAACCTCAACATCGTCTACAACCACAACAACATCTTCTACATCTACTTCTACCACCTCCACAACAACATCTTCTACAACCACAACAACATCTTCTACATCTACTTCTACCACCACAACCTCAACATCTTCTACAACCACAACAACATCTTCTACATCTACTTCTATCACCACAACCTCAACATCGTCTACATCTACCTCAACATCTTCTACAACCACAACAACCTCTTCCACTTCTACTTCTACCACCACAACATCAACATCTTCTACAACCACAACAACATCTTCTACATCTACTTCAACAACAACAACCTCAACATCGTCTACAACCACAACAACATCTTCTACATCTACTTCAACCACCACAACCTCAACATCATCTACATCATCCTCAACTTCTTCTACAACCACAACAACCTCTTCTACATCTACTTCTACCACCTCCACAACAACATCTTCTACAACCACAACAACATCTTCTATATCTACTTCAACAACTACAACCTCAACGTCTTCTACAACCACAACAACATCTTCTACATCTACTTCTACCACCACAACCTCAACATTGTCTACATCTACCTCAACATCTTCTACAACCACAACAACATCTTCCACTTCTACTTCTACCACCACAACATCAACATCTTCTACAACCACAACAACATCTTCTACATCTACTTCAACAACAACAACCTCAACATCATCTACAACCACAACAACATCTTCTACATCTACTTCAACCACCACAACCTCAACATCATCTACATCAACCTCAACATCTTCTACAACCACAACAACATCTTCTACATCTACTTCTACCACCTCCACAACAACATCTTCTACAACCACAACAACATCTTCTTCATCTACTTCTACCACCTCCACAACAACATCTTCTACATCTACTTCTACCACCACAACCTCAACATCGTCTACAACCACAACAACATCTTCTACATCTACTTCAACAAACACAACCTCAACATCTTCTACATCTACCTCAACATCTTCTACAAGCACAACAACCTCTTCTACATCTACTTCTACCACCTCTACAACAACATCTTCTACAACCACAACATCTTCTTCTACATCTACTTCAACAACCACAACCTCAACATCTTCTACAACCACAACAACATCTACTACATCTACTTCAACAACCACAACCTCAACATCGTCTACAACCACAACAACCTCTTCTACATCTACTTCTACCACCTCCACAACAACATCTTCTACAACCACAACAACATCTTCTACATCTACTTCAACCACTACAACCTCAACGTCTTCTACAACCACAACAACATCTTCTACATCTACTTCTACCACCACAACCTCAACATCGTCTACATCTACCTCAACATCTTCTACAACCACAACAACATCTTCCACATCTACTTCAACAACCACAACTTCAACATCTTCTACAACCACAACAACATCTTCTACATCTACTTCAACCACCACAACCTCAACATCATCTACATCAACCTCAACATCTTCTACAACCACAACAACCTCTTCTACATCTACTTCTACCACCTCCACAACAACATCTTCTACAACCACAACAACATCTTCTACATCTACTTCTACCACCTCCACAACAACATCTTCTACAACCACAACAACATCTTCTACATCTACTTCTACCACCACAACCTCAACATCGTCTACAACCACAACAACATCTTCTACATCTTCTACATCTACTTCAACAACCACAACCTCAACATCTTCTACATCTACCTCAACATCTTCTACAAGCACAACAACCTCTTCTACATCTACTTCTACCACCTCTACAACAACATCTTCTACAACCACAACATCTTCTTCTACATCTACTTCAACAACCACAACCTCAACATCTTCTACAACCACAACATCATCTACTACATCTACTTCAACAACCACAACCTCAACATCGTCTACAACCACAACAACCTCTTCTACATCTACTTCTACCACCTCCACAACAACATCTTCTACAACCACAACAACATCTTCTACATCTACTTCAACCACTACAACCTCAACGTCTTCTACAACCACAACAACATCTTCTACATCTACTTCTACCACCACAACCTCAACATCGTCTACATCTACCTCAACATCTTCTACAACCACAACAACATCTTCCACATCTACTTCAACAACCACAACTTCAACATCTTCTACAACCACAACAACATCTTCTACATCTACTTCAACCACCACAACCTCAACATCTTCTACAACCACAACAACTTCTTCTACATCTACTTCAACAACCACAACATCAACATCTTCTACATCTACCTCAACATCTTCTACAACCACAACAACATCTTCTACATCTACTTCTACCACCTCCACAACAACATCTTCTACAACTACAACAACATCTTCTACATCTACTTCAACAACAACAACCTCAACATCGTCTACAACCACAACAACCTCTTCTACATCTACTTCTACCACCTCCACAACAACATCTTCTACAACAACAACAACATCTTCTACATCTACTTCTACCACCTCAACAACAACATCTTCTACAACCACAACAACATCTTCTACATCTACTTCAACAACAACAACCTCAACATCGTCTACAACCACAACAACCTCTTCTACATCTACTTCTACCACCTCTACAACAACATCTTCTACAACCACAACATCTTCTTCTACAGCTACTTCAACAACCACAACCTCAACATCTTCTACAACCACAACAACATCTACTACATCTACTTCAACAACCACAACCTCAACATCGTCTACAACCACAACAACCTCTTCTACATCTACTTCTACCACCTCCACAACAACATCTTCTACAACCACAACAACATCTTCTACATCTACTTCAACCACTACAACCTCAACGTCTTCTACAACCACAACAACATCTTCTACATCTACTTCTACCACCACAACCTCAACATCGTCTACATCTACCTCAACATCTTCTACAACCACAACAACATCTTCCACATCTACTTCAACAACCACAACTTCAACATCTTCTACAACCACAACAACATCTTCTACATCTACTTCAACCACCACAACCTCAACATCATCTACATCAACCTCAACATCTTCTACAACCACAACAACCTCTTCTACATCTACTTCTACCACCTCCACAACAACATCTTCTACAACCACAACAACATCTTCTACATCTACTTCTACCACCTCCACAACAACATCTTCTACAACCACAACAACATCTTCTACATCTACTTCTACCACCACAACCTCAACATCGTCTACAACCACAACAACATCTTCTACATCTACTTCAACAACCACAACCTCAACATCTTCTACATCTACCTCAACATCTTCTACAAGCACAACAACCTCTTCTACATCTACTTCTACCACCTCTACAACAACATCTTCTACAACCACAACATCTTCTTCTACATCTACTTCAACAACCACAACCTCAACATCTTCTACAACCACAACAACATCTACTACATCTACTTCAACAACCACAACCTCAACATCGTCTACAACCACAACAACCTCTTCTACATCTACTTCTACCACCTCCACAACAACATCTTCTACAACCACAACAACATCTTCTACATCTACTTCAACCACTACAACCTCAACGTCTTCTACAACCACAACAACATCTTCTACATCTACTTCTACCACCACAACCTCAACATCGTCTACATCTACCTCAACATCTTCTACAACCACAACAACATCTTCCACATCTACTTCAACAACCACAACTTCAACATCTTCTACAACCACAACAACATCTTCTACATCTACTTCAACCACCACAACCTCAACATCTTCTACAACCACAACAACTTCTTCTACATCTACTTCAACAACCACAACATCAACATCTTCTACATCTACCTCAACATCTTCTACAACCACAACAACATCTTCTACATCTACTTCTACCACCTCCACAACAACATCTTCTACAACTACAACAACATCTTCTACATCTACTTCAACAACAACAACCTCAACATCGTCTACAACCACAACAACCTCTTCTACATCTACTTCTACCACCTCCACAACAACATCTTCTACAACAACAACAACATCTTCTACATCTACTTCTACCACCTCCACAACAACATCTTCTACAACCACAACAACATCTTCTACATCTACTTCAACAACAACAACCTCAACATCGTCTACAACCACAACAACCTCTTCTACATCTACTTCTACCACCTCTACAACAACATCTTCTACAACCACAACATCTTCTTCTACATCTACTTCAACAACCACAACCTCAACATCTTCTACAACCACAACAACATCTACTACATCTACTTCAACAACCACAACCTCAACATCGTCTACAACCACAACAACCTCTTCTACATCTACTTCTACCACCTCTACAACAACATCGTCTACAACCACAACAACATCTTCTACATCTACTTCGACCTCCACAACCTCAACATCTTCTACAACCACAACAACATCTTCTACATCTACTTCTACCACTACAACCTCAACATCGTCTACAACCACAACAACATCTTCTACATCTACTTCAACCACCACAACCTCAACATCTTCTACAACCACAACAACTTCTTCTACATCTACTTCAACAACCACAACCTCAACATCTTCTACATCTACCTCAACATCTTCTACAACAACAACAACATCTTCTACATCTACTTCAACAACAACAACCTCAACATCATCTACAACCACAACAACATCTTCTACATCTACTTCAACCACCACAACCTCAACATCTTCTACATCAACCTCAACATCTTCTACAACCACAACAACCTCTTCTACATCTACTTCTACCACCTCTACAACAACATCGTCTACAACCACAACAACATCTTCTACATCTACTTCGACCTCCACAACCTCAACATCTTCTACAACCACAACAACATCTTCTACATCTACTTCTACCACCACAACCTCAACATCGTCTACAACCACAACAACATCTTCTACATCTACTTCAACCACCACAACCTCAACATCTTCTACAACCACAACAACTTCTTCTACATCTACTTCAACAACCACAACCTCAACATCTTCTACATCTACCTCAACATCTTCTACAACCACAACAACATCTTCTACATCTACTTCTACCACCTCCACAACAACATCTTCTACAACCACAACAACATCTTCTACATCTACTTCAACAACCACAACCTCAACATCTTCTACAACCACAACAACTTCTTCTACATCTACTTCAACAACCACAACCTCAACATCTTCTACATCTACCTCAACATCTTCTACAACCACAACAACATCTTCTACATCTACTTCTACCACCTCCACAACAACATCTTCTACATCTACTTCTACCACCTCCACAACAACATCTTCTACAACCACAACAACATAATCTACATCTACCAAAACAACCACAACCTCAACATCTTCTACATCTACCTCAACATCTTCTATAACCACAACAACATCCACTTAATCTACTTCCACCACCACTACAATCTAAAACTTCCATGCCTGGTTTTTGGACTACCCAAACCATCACCATCAGATAACAACTGGTCCCTGAAGCACTATACAACCTCAATATTTCTCTCTCAATTAACCACAGCTATATCTCATTAGCGTTCTCCATGCACCATAACCGGGTACTCGACTTCGACCACTTCTCCTCCTCTTTGTCTTGGTTCTTCAAACTCTATCGTTCTGGGGCAAAGCAAAATTCAAACATGCAAATGATCCCTCCCTACTACTACGACTGGGACGAGTACTGGACATTTTTTTTATTAGAACCATTAGGACTTGTATAATATTGGATGCATGTGTGTTTCTAGGTGTATACTGGGGATATAACCATAACACTGTAATTAGTGTACGGTATATATAATCTCAGCATCCAGATATTTTCTATATGAGCGTCATCGCACACCCCACCCCGAGTGGGTTATGAAATTCAGTGTTTGAGTATTAATGCAGTCGTTCTTAACTTAATATGCTACTATAGAAGACGTAGTTTAAATAGCAATCAGGCTCTGATACTGGTTACATTTCTTTCTGTCTCCTGCATTTGAGGTATCAGCATAGAATCAGTTATATAATACACACACGATCCAAGGAATTATTACTTATACCACTTGTATCTTTACCTAATGAAACACCTTCTTTTCAACACAACACATTGCATTACTGAATGTTATACTAACCCTCTGGGAATTATTCTTCTGGGTCCCTTTAAGATGGATAACCAAGGAATCGGTAAATACTTGTCAGTGAGTTGGAGGCGTTGCTACTTTTACTGCTTCGACCAATATTTGAGGGAAGTTTCTATAGAACTAACAAGACGTCAGTCCATTCGAATAAATCAAACGTCATTTTTAAATTAAATAATTTCGCATTTTGTTTCGGTATATTATCCTAATATATTTTGTTATGGAATTCTGCGTTTGGATTTTATATTTTTGGAATGATTCAAGCATTGATTCTGTGTTACATCTCTTTAGAGTTTAGACATATATTTGTTAAAGGGAGACAGGGCATACCTATGTCAAGTATATTTCTTCAACGGTAAAGTGTGCATTGTACTTGCAAACCTGGTGACCCACACGAAAGAAAGGAATCAGGAATTGATTTGACCTTCATTGGTATGAGGATCTGGCAAATCTACAGCCTGAATAACTATAATGGCCATCTTAAGAATCACTGAATATGTTGGGCGTCATAGCTTCAACATCTAGAGGTGAATAGAATGGTGGCCATCTTAAAACTCACTAATATGTTGCTCATTGTGGCCTCAACATCTTTAGATAGTGGCCATGTTAGTGCTCACTAATATGTTGGGCAGCATCAACATCTTTTGGAAGGGAAATTTCGCCTTATCTCCCCTCCAGATAATACCAAAAGAATAAAACTTCCTGTAATTCTTCAAGAGGACCTGGAATCTCACAAGACGATGTGTGGATGTGCAAGGTAGAACAGATCTGTGGTGAATAGTAAAGATGTCTTGAGTTTGCATTGTGACATTCTCTAACACGGTGAGACATTGCTCCATCTGATGTCTGTGTAGTAAAGAGGTCGCGAACTTGCATCGTGACAACTGGGAAGGGACTCTTTTCCAACAAGTTCCATTTTACTCTACCATACAAATTAAACACATAACAGAGATAACACTTAAACACATAAAAGTTATAACACTAACTTCCACTCAGTGATTCTTCTTTGGTTGATCTAATTCCATAGTTCATACAAAATATACTCATAACAGTGATAATACTAACAACACATCCGGTTCACTTCACTTAGTAACTCTTTTCTGGTTCACGTCACACTATCATATGCCTTTTGCTATAGGGAAGATCCAGAGAACATATGATAACAATTGTCTTGAGCTTTATAAATTCAGGTTATCAATATTTTGGCTCTGTAATAATTACGTGGCTCTTTAATTTAATATTTTGGCTCTGTAATAATTCTGTGGCTTTTTAATTTGCTCACTATTTTGGCTCTATAATAATTATGTGGCTCTTTGATTTAATATTTTGGCTCTGTAATAATTATTTGGCTCTTTAATTTATTCAATTTTTTTTCTCTAATAATTATATGGCTCTTTAATTTAATATTTTGGCTCTGTTATATTTATGTGGCTTTTTAATTTAATTAATATTTTGGCTCTGTAATAATTATCTGGCTCATAAATTTAATCAATATTTTGGCTTTGTAATATTTATCTGTTTCTTAATTTGGCTTTACAAACTTATATACTAATATTTGTTTTGGCTCTTTATTGTATTAGACTAAGAACTGATACTTTGAATTAAAAACTATATATATTTATTAATAAACAATAATTATTTGCTCACCATCATAACTAAGAATTGTTTTATTTTTACCTGATACAATTTTAGTAGAAAAAAACTGTCTTTCAATCAGTGGGTCTAATAAAGATATGTTATTTTTGTATGTACAGTTGCAGACATAAGAAACGCACACACCTGATACGGGGCCCCTCATTGAGCATAGAGTATAGGATGAGATGTTGTTTGTGTGTAGAGGTGCTGATTCCTATTCTATTATGCTTGTGGCGGGCAGCGGGACCTTCCTTTGTACCCTGCGAGGCCCACTCGGCCATCAACAAACTCCTTCCCCCATGTGGCCCAAGGGCTTATAAGGGGCCCCCTCCGGTAAAGCAGAGCTCACTCTGCTCCAGCTTTGCCCAGACCAGCACCCTCCACTCACGCTACACTTCCGGTACACCGCGCCACCTCTCTACAAGCAACTCACTTGGACCGACGGCTGCTGGTACAAGAGGCCCGTGTTGTAGGCTTCCTCGCTACCACGTGTTCACTCTCTACTTAGTCTGGTCTGGTTCTGGAACACAATATTACCTTGTACTACCTTACTGTGCTACAACTTGTTCACTAATAAACCGTGTACTGTATAATCAGTGAGTTTGAACACCCTGATGTATAGTGGAACTAAACAGTTCCCACATGCTTAATTGATAAGGGGCCCCGTTTGATGTGTATCTGTTTCATGTGTCCGCAACAGTACGCAACTGTAGTTGCGACTGTAGAGTCACGGTCAATAGTTCTGCAACACCTTTCAATGAGATGGTTTCAAAAAATGGTCCGAAACTATAAATGTTAGTCTCTGCAATAATGGTTCATAAGATTAACTCAAATGGCTCGCTTTGATTCACCAGGTTGCAGGACTGTACCATCAATAGTTCTATACTGTAGATATTTAAGTGATATTGTTATGTTATGTTAGTTACACATTAAAATGTTGTTTTCTATCAACATTACGGATAGGAAAATGTCGTAGTATGGCGAGATGATAACCTATACTATAGCAAATAGAAGTTTAAATTAGTGTATTATATTATTGTGATTGTTTACCTATTTTTACTCTTATTAATTTCCTACCATGTATCAAATAACTTCATAGTCTTTAGCGGCAACGTTTCCCAGAGTGTTGGGGCTTGTACTAAAGGTAAATACAGAACTTATAAACAAAATAAGTGTGGGTTTCTTCTCGTTTATAGACAATATAGGAGAGGAAAGGAAGGGGATTATACAAAGGAATGGTTGGGGCACTTATATATTACAATATAATAATTTAATCTGCACAAATTTGTGGCACTTGAGTCCGTTTATCTGTCCTTTTGTCTCTGGTTAAGCACGGCTGGATGAATGAACACATGGGGGTGAACATTTTCCACAAGGGTAACTCCGGATGAGAAAGAGATCAGGGAAGGTAGTACCCAAGGTAAATATAGGCTACCTTTACCTTAGTAATACTGTAGCAGATGCCAAGCTCCTTGCGCTTCCCCGTCCTCACCTGTTCACCTGCCACTGGAGGCTGACATGACACCTGGGTGCGCAGCCGACCAAATGAGATTAAAGGATCCGACGCGCCATGCTCAACTCACTCTACATCTAGTCATCTAGCCGTCTACCTGGACTCACCTCTCGCTCCTGTCGCAGACCTAGCCTGCTGCCACTCTCACCAGCTCCAGACACCACGCTACCTCCTGCAGCTGCTCCACTCTACTCGGCCATGGCAGACGAGCCTCTCTCTCCACAAGGTGCTTGCCTATCTACAACTACCTCACCTACCTTGCTAACTGAGTCCAAGAACTACAAGTTTGCTATCCAACATTGTAAGTTATACAAATAAATTGTTACCGTGTACAAGCTAGTCTGTTCACCCCCAATAGTAATACAAAACCCTGCTGTTACAGTACCGACCTCAGACGTCTGGGGAATGACCTGGAAAAGAACCACGACCTCCCTTGTTTCATTAGGCAGACCTCTTTTAACTTAGAGTACGTACTGCCACATACTGTAGATATGATGCAAATCTTCACAAGTTATTTTATAATATATACTTGTCATACATAACTTGATCTTTATAATAATATGTAATGATACAAAACATTGGTCAGTTTGGATAGGTTGATGCAATTCAGTAAGCCATGTATACAGGGTGTAGCATGAATTTCTGAGGATACTTTCAGAAATGTACAGAAACTCGTGTTCGACCCTGTATAGAATAATCTTACAGTATAATGGAGGAATAATGTACTTGTATATAACTAGAATAAACAAATGAAAGTGAAAATCTTGTATACTAACGCGGATAATGAACACAATACAGATCTTCAAACTCAAATTATAGTAAGCTTTTTGTGGTTTATCTGAAGGGGAAATAAATTATTGATGGTAAATTGGAGGGATATTGAATCATCCTCACTATTTCATGCAACAGGCCATTATTATTGTTGCTCATCTGGTCCTGTTTCCTGGCATACTTTGGAGAAATCAAGGCACTCCAATGAACCAAAAGTGTATTACCCCCTGAAGTAAGGGAAAATCCAGTTACTCTTGAAGGTAAATTGGAGAGAGGGCTATTGATTCCTCCTATTTATCCAGGAAACATCCACTCGTCTTTCAGTATACTGTCATAGATGTGTTTTGTAGCAGACTTGAATCTAAGTGCAGCGTATCCTTCTCGTATAGTTGCGGACACATGAAACAGATACACATCAAACGGGGCCCCTTATCAATTAAGCATGTGGGAACTGTTTAGTTCCACTATACATCAGGGTGTTCAAACTCACTGATTATACAGTACACGGTTTATTATTATTTATTGTGTTCCAGAACCAGACCAGACTAAGTAGAGAGTGAACACGTGGTAGCGAGGAAGCCTACAACACGGGCCTCTTGTACCAGCAGCCGTCGGTCCAAGTGAGTTGCTTGTAGAGAGGTGGCGCGGTGTACCGGAAGTGTAGCGTGAGTGGAGGCTGCTGGTCTGTGTGACGGGAAATTAATATTTATATATTATTATTACTTATTATGATGTAAAAAAAATTTTACTGTTAATTCTAACCTTCTCCCGGACTTATCTTGGACTTTCGTTGTGTTGGCTTCAACGATCGTCAGCAGAGGTTAACTATCCCCTTTTATTATCCAACTTCCGTCAACATAAATTTATTTGTATGGGTTCTCTCGTTATATATGCACTTATAAAAGTATTCGCAGAATTGTAAAAGTGTACGAAAACAATCAATTTACAATTACTTTACTATATTTATTAATTTCAGTCAGGCATCAACAATTAAATTATTTAAACGATTAATAAATTATTACCACAAGCGTACACTTTCACACGAATTTAGAATAACTAGCTAATATCGCAGTAATTACGGCACTCGTTTTCTTTCACAGTCTCGTAATGTCTTCGCTTAACTCACTAATTCCCTCGAATATTTTCTTTCAATTTTCTTACGATTTCTCACGATAAACCTAGCATACGTTAATACATATGATTAAGCAAGTCTAACACTGTGATTAATTATTTATTAGGTGCTATTTCAAGACCTTCCTACTCAATTACTTTAATTAATATTCATATGCAAACTAACACTGACGAGTTCGGAATATCTAAAACCAAGATTCGCTAGATAGACTCAGTTAAAGAATATGTTCTCAAACCTGTTGCAATTTTAAATGTCAATACACAACGTATTACTCGTAATTCGTACCTTTAGGGGGAGGAGGTGGCAGAGTGGATAAAGTGACGGACTGCGAATGGCAAGGGCCCTGGTTCGAGTCCACGAGAAAACGTCTGGGATTTTTCCGAGGTGATCTGATGGGTCCAACTGCTCATCAACTACCCTGGCTATGCCGACAAGTCAAGAAAATACCCCCTACATCGTCGTCAACTCACAACATAGAAGATGCCAGACCATATTCCAAGATACTGTGAGTGACTGTGTAGCTGCCCTCTCCTGATAGTGACGTGTATAAATAAGGTGTCATCTAGTGGGGCAGAAGAGAAGCTACGGTACCAACATCACCACGAAGCTCCACTGTCTCATCTAGTGCGACACCCAATAATCTCGGGGCCTCGCAAGAGTCACGGCCTACAGTCCCGAGGTTGAGGTATAGAAAAAAAAAAAGTACGAGAGATACTAAGGCAGCCTCTTACCGGGCTCAACGAGAGTGAGCGGCTTTCCTTCTTACCTTTACCTTATTTACCAATCAATTTTCTGTTGCATTCGATTAATAATATAACCATGAAGCCTTGGAATACTGGTAATCTAACGAACTATTCGACTTTCAGTTATCTCTTCGTCACAAGAGACAAAGGCGAGATAAGAGAGCAAGGACGAGCAATACGTGTTGTCAGTCCGTGGTGTGAGTCCGAACTCAATTCAAACTGGCTGGCAGACTGGCTTGGGCCGTATCCACAGAGCAACGGCGCGTCTCTGCGATTGATATCCTGGCACCAGTATGTTTCAATATGTCTATACTGACTAACTTACATCTTATACTACCATACACATCAGTTATACCTGCAATTTTAATCAACATCATATAAATAATACCCTATGATCTTCCCACTTCACAAAATCATATGCAATTTAAGGAATTAACTGTCTCGGCATGACTAATTCCCTCGACAACGAGCGAGAGGCTATGGACGATTCCGACAGTTAAGGGAGGAACACGTCGGTGGTTTAAAAACCTATTGCCGTGTACCTCCTCCACCCACATATGGTAAAGCTAACTAACTACACCAGTGGAAACTTCCATCTGGTCAATAATCCCTATTCTCTTTGCCGGAGGGGGCCCCTTATAAGCCCTTGGGCCACATGGGGGAAGGAGTTTGTTGATGGCCGAGTGGGCCTCGCAGGGTACAAAGGAAGGTCCCGCTGCCCGCCAGAAGCATAATAGAATAGGAATCAGCACCTCTACAAACAAACAACATCTCATCCTATACTCTATGCTCAATGAGGGGCCACATATCAGGTGTGTGCGTTTCTTATGTCTGCAACTGTACATACAAAAATAACATATCTTTATTAGACCCACTGATTGAAATACAGTTTTTTTCTACTAAAATTGTATCAGGTAAAAATAAAACAATTCTTAGTTATGATGGTGAGCAAATAATTATTGTTTATTAATAAATATATATAGTTTTTAATTCAAAGTATCAGTTCTTAGTCTAATACAATAAAGAGCCAAAACAAATATTAGTATATAAGTTTGTAAAGCCAAATTAAGAAACAGATAAATATTACAAAGCCAAAATATTGATTAAATTTATGAGCCAGATAATTATTACAGAGCCAAAATATTAATTAAATTAAAAAGCCACATAAATATAACAGAGCCAAAATATTAAATTAAAGAGCCATATAATTATTAGAGAAAAAAAATTGAATAAATTAAAGAGCCAAATAATTATTACAGAGCCAAAATATTAAATCAAAGAGCCACATAATTATTATAGAGCCAAAATAGTGAGCAAATTAAAAAGCCACAGAATTATTACAGAGCCAAAATATTAAATTAAAGAGCCACGTAATTATTACAGAGCCAAAATATTGATAACCTGAATTTATAAAGCTCAAGACAATTGTTATCATATGTTCTCTGGATCTTCCCTATAGCAAAAGGCATATGATAGTGTGACGTGAACCAGAAAAGAGTTACTAAGTGAAGTGAACCGGATGTGTTGTTAGTATTATCACTGTTATGAGTATATTTTGTATGAACTATGGAATTAGATCAACCAAAGAAGAATCACTGAGTGGAAGTTAGTGTTATAACTTTTATGTGTTTAAGTGTTATCTCTGTTATGTGTTTAATTTGTATGGTAGAGTAAAATGGAACTTGTTGGAAAAGAGTCCCTTCCCAGTTGTCACGATGCAAGTTCGCGACCTCTTTACTACACAGACATCAGATGGAGCAATGTCTCACCGTGTTAGAGAATGTCACAATGCAAACTCAAGACATCTTTACTATTCACCACAGATCTGTTCTACCTTGCACATCCACACATCGTCTTGTGAGATTCCAGGTCCTCTTGAAGAATTACAGGAAGTTTTATTCTTTTGGTATTATCTGGAGGGGAGATAAGGCGAAATTTCCCTTCCAAAAGATGTTGATGCTGCCCAACATATTAGTGAGCACTAACATGGCCACTATCTAAAGATGTTGAGGCCACAATGAGCAACATATTAGTGAGTTTTAAGATGGCCACTATTCTATTCACCTCAAGATGTTGAAGCTATGACGCCCAACATATTCAGTGATTCTTAAGATGGCCATTATAGTTATTCAGGCTGTAGATTTGCCAGATCCTCATACCAATGAAGGTCAAATCAATTCCTGATTCCTTTCTTTCGTGTGGGTCACCAGGTTTGCAAGTACAATGCACACTTTACCGTTGAAGAAATATACTTGACATAGGTATGCCCTGTCTCCCTTTAACAAATATATGTCTAAACTCTAAAGAAATGTAACACAGAATTAATGCTTGAATCATTCCAAAAATATAAAATCCAAACGCAGAATTCCATAACAAAATATATTAGGATAATATACCGAAACAAAATGCGAAATTATTTAATTAAAGAATGACATTTGATTTATTCGAATGGATTGACGTCTTGTTAGTTCTATAGAAACTTCCCTCAAATATTGGTCGAAGCAGTAAAAGTAGCAACGCCTCCAACTCACTGACAAGTATTTACCGAGTCCTTGGTTATCCATCTTAAAGGGACCCAGAAGAAGAATTCCCAGAGGGTTAGTATAACATTCAGTAATGCAATGTGTTGTGTTGAAAAGAAGGTGTTTCATTAGGTAAAGATACAAGTGGTATAAGTAATAATTCCTTGGATCTTGTGTGTATTATATAACTGATTCTATGCTGATACCTCAAATGCAGGAGACAGAAAGAAATGTAACCAGTATCAGAGCCTGATTGCTATTTAAACTACGTCTTCTATAGTAGCATATTAAGTTAAGAACGACTGCATTAATACTCAAACACTGAATTTCATAACCCACTCGGGGTGGGGTGTGCGATGACGCTCATATAGAAAATATCTGGATGCTGAGATTATATATACCGTACACTAATTACAGTGTTATGGTTATATCCCCAGTATACACCTAGAAACACACATGCATCCAATATTATACAAGTCCTAATGGTTCTAATAAAAAAAATGTCCAGTACTCGTCCCAGTCGTAGTAGTAGGGAGGGATCATTTGCATGTTTGAATTTTGCTTTGCCCCAGAACGATAGAGTTTGAAGAACCAAGACAAAGAGGAGGAGAAGTGGTCGAAGTCGAGTACCCGGTTATGGTGCATGGAGAACGCTAATGAGATATAGCTGTGGTTAATTGAGAGAGAAATATTGAGGTTGTATAGTGCTTCAGGGACCAGTTGTTATCTGATGGTGAAGGTTTGGGTAGTCCAAAAACCAGGCATGGAAGTTTTAGATTGTAGTGGTGGTGGATGTTGTTGTGGTTATAGAAGGTGTTGAGGTAGATATAGAAGATGTTGAGGTTGTGGTTGTTGAGGTAGATGTAGATTATGTTGTTGTGGTTGTAGAAGATGTTGAGGTTGTGGTGGTTGAAGTAGATGTAGAAGATGTTGTTGTGGTTGTAGAAGATGTTGTTGTGGTTGTAGAAGATGTTGTTGTGGATGTGGTAGAAGTAGATGTAGAAGATGTTGTTGTGGTTGTAGAAGATGTTGAGGTTGTGGTTGTTGAAGTAGATGTAGAAGAAGTTGTTGTGGTTGTAGAAGATGTTGAGGTTGTGGTGGTTGAAGTAGATGTAGAAGATGTTGTTGTGGTTGTAGAAGATGTTGTTGTGGTTGTAGAAGATGTTGTTGTGGAGGTGGTAGAAGTAGATGTAGAAGATGTTGTTGTTGTTGTAGAAGATGTTGAGGTTGTGGTTGTTGAAGTAGATGTAGAAGAAGTTGTTGTGGTTGTAGAAGATGTTGTTGTGGTTGTAGAAGATGTTGTTGTGGAGGTGGTAGAAGTAGATGTAGAAGATGTTGTTGTGGTTGTAGAAGATGTTGTTGTGGTTGTAGAAGAAGTTGTTGTGGAGGTGGTAGACGTAGATGTAGAAGATGTTGTTGTTGTTGTAGAAGATGTTGAGGTTGTGGTTGTTGAAGTAGATGTAGAAGAAGTTGTTGTGGTTGTAGACGATGTTGAGGTTGTGGTGGTAGAAGTAGATGTAGAAGATGTTGTTGTGGTTGTAGAAGATGTTGAGGTTGTGGTTGTTGAAGTAGATGTAGAAGAAGTTGTTGTGGTTGTAGAAGATATTGAGGTTGTGGTGGTTGAAGTAGATGTAGAAGAAGTTGTTGTGGTTGTAGATGTTGAGGTAGATGTAGAAGATGTCGTTGTGGAGGAGGTAGAAGTAGATGTAGAAGATGTTGTGGTTGTAGACGATGTTGAGGTTGTGGTGGTTGAAGTAGATGTAGAAGAAATTGTTGTGGTTGTAGATGTTGGGGTAGATGTAGAAGATGTTGTTGTGGAGGAGGTAGAAGTAGATGTAAAAGATGTGGTTGTGGTTGTAGAAGATGTTGTTGTGGAGGTGGTAGAAGTAGATGTAGAAGATGTTGGTGTTGTAGTTGTACTTGGCGGGCCACGTGTGGTTGTGGGGTCAAGTGTGGTTGTGGGGACAAGTGTGGTTGTGGGGACAAGTGTGGTTGTGGGGACAAGTGTGGTTGTGGGGACAGGTGTGGTTGTGGGGCCAGGAGTGGGTGTGGGGCCAGGAGTGGGTGTGGGGCCAGGAGTGGGTGTGGGGCCAGGAGTGGGTGTGGGGCCAGGAGTGGGTGTGGGACCAGGAGTGGGTGTGGGGCCAGGAGTGGGTGTGGGGCCAGGAGTGGGTGTGGGGCCCGGAGTGGGTGTGGGGCCAGGAGTGGGTGTGGGGCCAGGAGTGGGTGTGGGGCCAGGAGTGGGTGTGGGGCCAGGAGTGGGTGTGGGACCAGGAGTGGGTGTGGGGCCAGGAGTGGGTGTGGGACCAGGAGTGGGTGTGGGGCCAGGAGTGGGTGTGGGACCAGGAGTGGGTGTGGGGCCAGGAGTGGGTGTTGGACCAGGAGTGGGTGTGGGGCCAGGAGTGGGTGTGGGACCAGGAGTGGGTGTGGGGCCAGGAGTGGGTGTGGGGCCAGGAGTGGGTGTGGGACCAGGAGTGGGTGTGGGGCCAGGAGTGGGTGTGGGACCAGGAGTGGGTGTGGGGCCAGGAGTGGGTGTGGGGCCAGGAGTGGGTGTGGGGCCAGGAGTGGGTGTGGGGCCAGGGGTGGGTGTGGGGCCAGGAGTGGGTGTGGGGCCAGGAGTGGGTGTGGTCGGGAGAGGTTTGATGGTTGTCTCCTCTTCAGCTGTAAGACAAAATTTTTTATAAGAAATCATGCCAACTTGGTCTATAATCATTATATATCTCAAAAAACTTTAATGATAAACTTTGAGAGGGTATCCCCTATCGAATATTAAACAACTTATTCTATAGTGAAATGCATAAAAATTATGTTTTGAAAATTCAGCGGGAGTTCAGGTCAATCTCCTCATGTAAGCTGAACACCGGTACGGTACACCCGTCCAACTCTCACCTTGTCTCCCCTTTCCTCATCAAGCAGTCGATTGACTATTAGGGAAGGGGGAGACAAGGAGAAGTTAAGGACAGGGCGTCAGTGTTCGGTTGACTTCAAAGTGTACTTACTGACTTGGTCTACCACAATGTTTTCAAAATATCATGTTCTTGCATTACGCTACAGAATAAAGTGGGTTAAAATTTCAATGTGTGCAGGTGATCTATCTATCTATCTAACTATCTATCTATCTATCTATCTATCTATCTATCTATCTATCTATCTATATATAGATATATATATATATATATATATATATATATATATATATATATATATATATATATATATATATATATATATATATATATATATATATATATATATATATATATATATATATATATATATATATATAGAGAGAGAGAGAGAGAGAGAGAGAGAGAGATGGGTACTGATGATAAAGAAGTGGATCGGGAATCTTAGAAAATAAAAATGTCATTGTATCACAGAATTGGGAATCCGGTAGCACATATGGTCAGAGACAAAGATATAGTTTTTAAATCTGTGACAAAATTTGAAGGTAAAAGGCTACGAAAAAAATTGTGTGGATATTTGCTTTTATGGTATGAACCTCAGGATCTCCTTCAGAGTTTGATAAAAATAATAACTAAGCGTAAAGTTGAAAAAGAATTACAACACTTCATAGAGATGGCACCTTGCTACCCAAGGCCTTCACTAGTTAAGTATATATAGATTATTATTTTTTGGGTGTAGCTATACTGTCAATACAGGTATCCAGGTCTGCTTGCTTCAAATAGTCTGTTGATGGAGTATTAAACAAATCCCAGCATGTATGTATGAGAAAGGAAAAGTGTTGTTGTAATTGGTTCGCTGGTATATCAGATGATTCCAAACTTCAACAACAAGACCTGGGTACTTATTATGACTCGTGACTGTACAGTTGTGGAGCTACTTACGGACGCAACAAGTGCAGGCCTTCCCCTTGCAACCTTTCAAAGTTTTGCCATCACACTTAGCTGTCTTGGCCTGACATTTCCCTTTCAAAATACTGCACTCCTCACTTTGGGAACAGGTGATAGGCAAGCAACAAGTGCAGTCCTTCCCTTTGCAACCTTTTTTCTTAGTTTTGCCATCACATGTAAGTGCCTCATCTTGACATGTCCCTTTTTTTTTAGTGCACGTCTTACTCTGTGTACACGTGGTGATAGGTATGCAACAAATGCATTCCTTCCCCTTGCAACCATTTTTTTTTGTTTTGCCATCACATTTAGCTGTCTTGGCTTGACATATGCCATTCACTTTTTGGCACTTATCGCTTTGGGAACACGTGATAGTCAAGCAACAAATGCAGTCCTTCCCCTTGCAACCTTTTTTCTTTTTTTTACCATCACAGTTTTCTGCCTCGTCTTGACATGTGCCTTTCTTGTTGGTGCATTTATCACTCTGAGAACATTCACCTGAAGATAGAGATAAGACACATCACCAACACAAATGAGAGAAGTGTTAATTAAAGATATATAAGCAGACATGTAGGGAATGTGCTAGTCATAATTATATAAAAAGTAACAAATGAATCTTTTATCCATGACAAATGCAATAATCTTTACAACACATCCTCCTTCCTTCATTCTGTTGCCTCCAAAAAACTGTGGTTCCATCCTGAAATACTGCCTAGAAAAACTGATCCGTCGTTGTCTGTCATCTAATAATTTTCCTTTCTGCTGGAAGTTGTTTTGGTCCGATTTGTTTCTAAGGAGGGTGACAGCTCCCAATCCTCCAGCTATCGCCCCATTGCTCTGATCTCTTTTCTACGTAATGTTTTAGAATCTGTTCTTAACTGCATGAATCAACACCACCTTACCTCCTTGATGGACAATCACAGGCTTCACAGCTACCACACCTACAGACCACTTACACCACGAAACCAAAATCCTCAAGATTAAGGACCACCTCGACATGAGAGGCACACAAAGACTTGCTGCAGCCTCCAGAAAACTACGCCACCCACTACACTACATGGCAAAACACCCAGAGATGCCAAGAAACATCAAAACAACCCCCAGTACACGATACCATACACAAATACTATCATCTCTTACACCTTGCCCACCCCAAACCAGTCTCCAAAAACACATCCACACTCAAATCACCCACCAATCCATCAAAAAACTTAAAAACAACACCCTGGTGCATGCACGACCCCCTGACATCCACCCATCAAAATCCTCCCTTCCCCGCGAAGACAGAGTCCACCTGGCCAGGCTGAGAAGCGGCCACCATCCGGCTCTTCTGACATATCAAAAGAAACTAGATGGAGTCATCACAGATACCTGCCCAGGATGCAACACAGCACCCCATTCTATTAAACACATTATGGAAGACTGCAACGCACACAACGACACTCGCCAACAACACAAGTTACACTCACTGAGGGCACTGTGGGAAAGCCCGGTTCAAGCCATAGCCTTCCTCAAGAGCTCGGGGCTGTTCGGCCAGACAGCTTTAGGAACTTCAACAACAACAACAACACCTTACCAAGCGCAACCTTCTTTCTATCCAACCGTCATTATGGCTTTTGTCAGGAGCCTTCTACTGGCAATTTTTTATCCCTGATTTCTGATTCATGGTCATGGTTTTTTATAAATAATTATGATACTGTATATAATGTTGAAGCCGTTTTGATTAATGTTTCAGAGAGCGAGATTACAGTGAGCCAGGTGGGACAAGTTTACTTAGCAGAAAGTACAGCGTCGGTGCCACAAGTATCAATCTGGATTATCAGCCAAGGAAAGAATACAGTTTTTGTTTTACATAAAAGCTTAATTAAAATTGTAAAGGAGATATTTTTTTATGTTTATGTACAGCTGTATTTTACGTGTGTGTGTTAGGCTACTGAGCGTGCATACGTTAATTAAGCCAGTTAATTAATTCATAAAGGTTTGAAATAATTCCAGACTTCGACCAATCCATTCCCTTTTCAGTGTGTTGTTGTTGTTGTTGTTGTTGTTGTTGTTGTTCATCTTCTCGTAAACATTGTGACACAATCTTTGAATTTCATCACCAACACTTACCTGCTTGCTTCCCAGTAGGTTTCTTTTCTTGGTTCTTCACTCGGGGTACTTGGTTACTTGGCACTTGGTTACTTGGCTCCTTATTCTTGTTGGTTTGGGATTTCTTGTTTTTCGAGCCATTCATTTCCTTCGATTTTTTCTTGTTTGTTGATTCCTGCTTCTGCTTTACCCTTCTATGTTGCCTCTTCTTACTCTTATTATTATTATTCTTTTTTTTACCTCCGTTCTTTCTGTTCTTCTTTGTTCTTTTTGTTTTCTTTTCCCCTTTGTCTCTCTTTCCATTCTTGTCTCCACTTGTGTTACTCGAGTTCTCCTTCTTCTTTGTACTTAGGCTTTCATTCTTTCCGGTTCTCTTCTTTTGCTTCCGTTTATTCTTTAATTTCTTTTTTCCTTTTCCATTCCTCTTCTTCTTTCCTTCATCATTTAATTCCTTTTTTCTTGTTCCCTTCTTCTTATTATTTCGTTCATCTTTTAATTTCCTTCCTCCCGTTCTCTCCTTATTCTTTCCTTCCGTTCTTTCCTTCTTCTCCTTTCCTTCATTCCTTACTTTCTTTCCACCCTTTTTCTCCTTTTGCTCTTTTCCTTCATTCCTTACTTTCTTTCTACCAGTTCTCTCCCTTTTCTTCTTTCCTCCTGTTCTTTTCTTCAACTTTTCTTCATTCTTTAATTTCCTTTTTCCCGTCCTCTCCTTCCCTTCATTACTTTGTGCCTTCGTTCCCTTCCCCTTCTCCTTTATTTGGTCTTTTTTTATTCCTAGAACGTTTTTATCATTATTCTTTTGTACCCTTGTTCGCTTCTTCTTCCCCTGCCTTTCCTCCTTTACTCTCTTTGCACCTTCGCTTTCCTTTCCATTTTCCCCGAGTGTCTCTTTCTTCTTTCCCTTTTCCTCATATTTCCTTGCTACTTTTTGTCTCTGCTGTTCCTTCCCATCCGTCTTCTCTGCCTTCAACCCATTTCTCCTGTTGTTGCGGCGAGTTTTTTTCGCCTCTTTCCCTACTTCTCTTTTCTTTCCTTCCCTTCCTTCTGCCTTAGTGTTTATTGGCCCCTTGCGCTTACTCTTTTCTCTGTTACTCTTACCAGCTTCCAATTCACCGTCTGCAAAAGGCAATGCGATACGTGAAATACTAAGGGATCTTTATTCACACTCACACGGAATATACTACTTAAAGGGACCCTGTGATGTAGTTAGAAAATTGGAGGTAAATGAGTCCGTCAAATATTGCCACGAAACACCACCTATATGGAAGGACCTTGTTCCCTGGTATAGTCAAGAGGAATCAGAGGCCTTCAATTATCATACACGATCACAGGGTTCTTAAGTGCTTCTATTCTCACACTGGTGAGAAGGGAGAAGGGAGATTCTTTTGTTGGTATATTGGATGTTTTCTGATTCCTCCAAAGTATGCCACGAAACGAGGGCGTCTGTTTTCTGGCATAGTTTGGAGGAGTCAGTAGCCTTCCACTTCACCAGAAAGAGAATCTCTCCTTAATTCGACAAATTAACAAACGCCTGGTTACTGTTGGTTCACAGGAATTACACAAGTGAAAGTTATTTGCGTTATATCAAACCAACAACAAAAGCAACAATACAAAACCGATTGCCATTATAAGTATCTTCCATTAATTTATTCCTCGAAATACTTCCAAATATAAGAGATGGTCTCAAACAGTGATAAAAGAACACTCTTTGAATATCATAAACATTAGTTGAACCTCTATATTTATTACCTTTGCGTTGACAGCAGATAAAACCATCAGGACAATATTCCCCATTCTCCACCCTTCCCTTCCCACACTTGTCCTTCAGCACACACACACCCTTGGCCTGCAGACACTCCTGCTGTTTCTTCACCTGAGAAAAAAGGATACATATAAACCTTCTTATAATTGCCTCATTCCTCATGAGCCTTATGTCCTTTACTCTTTTTTCCTCTTATTCCCCATGTCCTTACTTACTTCTCACTTTTTCTTACTTACTTTACAATCCCTGTAGATTTACTTCTATTTTTCTTATTCCCATAATTCCATATTGCTTTTTTCCTTTTTTGTGTTGAATCTATAGGCAGCATGAATTGCAATGAATTTAAATGAGGATACAAGAACAAAGAACACCGCCCCAGGCCTGGAAGATCCAGTAGGATGAGGTAGAAGGCAGCAGAGAGGAGATACAGCAAACACGAAGGAAAGCTGGCACACTGGAAGAATTGAAAAGGAGTGGATGGGGAACCGAAGGGGCGCCAAAACCATTCAAATACTGGTCATTACATCACAAGCAATGCCTCTCCATACGAAGGATATCATGCATTGAGAAAATCTTAGGCAAGTAGTTTGTGTGAAATATAAACGTAAATTGATTATATTATGTGATTTGTTGGCCCTAACATATTTTCTTAATTAAGTTTGTCGAAGAAAATCTCATACCACGGAAACGTACAGCAAAAACGAGTCATTGTTGTGATTTGTGAAGATACACTGAAACATCATGCCGTACCCGGATTCCATGCCACATTTCCATATAGCCTAAACTACAATGAATAAATTTTGCTAACGACTCCATGTTACTGAAAGAACCTCGATATATTATAGACAGGATAATAAGAGTTTCTGCGGACACATTCAGAAATGAAAATATAAGTGATTCAGAGTAGAAAATCATCTATACACATACCATATATAGGCATTTTAAGAACTAGTGTGTGAGTGAAGTAGAATTTATAATTGATTTTTATGTAATTGTTCCAGTTTCTGGCAAAGTTTCCTACAATTATTTAATAGAGTTTGACACTTGTAATCAAATCATCACTTTACTTATCTTGGCATCAAAGATAACTTCAACTGAAGTTACAATAACTTGCCAAGTAAGAAAACTTATCATTAACTTTCTTAAAAATAAAATCTTTGCCAAAACTGTTCAGTGATACATACTGTCTTTGTCTGTGAAATCCATAATGATTATTGATAATGTTATTTCCCGTTTGAAGGTATTATGAATTGTATATGAATTGTATAATTATATAATTGGACTATAAGTGATAAGTGAGAAAGGCTATGAGTCATTAAAACTTTTTAAGAACGAATGAGAAGGTTAAAAATATGAGAAAGAAAAGATAAACGTTAAGAAAGGAGGGAAGGGCAAGCGAGAGAGGGATATGACAGTAGGGAGGATGTGTAAGGTTGCCAGTTACTTGAGAGATACTGTATTATATATAGCTTATGCATAAAATTAGATCAAGTTTATTGAAAACGTCATATAGCGGCGCATATTTAAGTTTAACATCGATGATTTTTAAGGAAATGCATATTTAAAAGAAAAAATCCTGGTAAATAGCTTAATGAATTTGTTGACAAATATGATTATTAAAAAAGTTAGAACATTAAACCGTCTTCTGCCGAAAAAAACAAAAACACAGCTGGGCTTGGGAGAAGCTGATAAATAGGGTGGACTACAAGCACGAGGGATTTGATTGATATTAGGTGGCGCAACAGCGAGGTCAAATAGCACCAGGAAAAGGTGATAGAGAGGTGTGACAGCAAGCAAGAAGGAAATAGGAAGAAAGGAGGGACAGTTGAAGAAATGTAAGCTAGTGGCGGGGGCCGAAGGGACGCCAAAACCCTTAAAGTATTGCCCACATCATTACTGGCAATACCCTCCTACGAGGCAAGCACGAGGGATAAAAGGAATACAGGGATAGCTGTCTAATATCCAAAGGATAATATATATTCAGTAGTCTATCCCACTACGATGGTGAACAAAAGACAGTGCCTTTATTTAAAGGATATAATGTAACAGATATTCTAATTATATTTGTTTGTTATTACTTTTCAACTAATCACCTTCATTTTTCTTACCCTCTTCCCCCTCACCCTCGCCTCAAATCATCACATTTCTTCTCTCCAATATCCACCTACGTTAATGCAGTATTCACTTCTTTAAACCCGGGTTCTTCAAATTACGGGTCCCGAATTCCTCCAAACTGGGTCGCAGGCTCACAAAAATAAATACATGAATAAAATAGAATAATAATGTTCGTGGCAATAAAATAAATATGAAGTTCATACATGAATCCACCTAACATATTTTTACAATCGAATATTCATATATTTAATTATATTATCAATAAAACAAAATCATTGCACAAATATTAGCCTTCTTGAGAGAGAATGAGAGAGAGAATGCCTTTTAATCATAATTATTGAGTTTCAGTTTCTGGCCTTGTATTTTCTTAGGTTGATAATTCTGATCATTTGTAAAAGATCTTTCTGTATGGGTCGCGATAATGATGTCATAGTAAAAACTGGGTCACGACTGAAAAAGTTTGAAGAACCCTGCTTTAAACTATTGGTGATTCGATACCGTTCACAGTGTATGTTTCATTCATTCCTCCTGACACATGTCTTCTCTACCTGATCATTCGTTACCCTCTTATATAGCTCCGCCCACATTTCTCTCCTCCTCTCCCACTAACATCCCCCCCTCCCTCCACCTGCAAGTGTTGCCAGATCAGACGAGGCTCAAACCAAGTCGCTGGTGGAAGAAGTGTGGACCCTTGATCTGTCCGGAGCTGTACAACTTCCAAAGAAGAACTGATGGTTTATGGAAATTACCTTTGATGGCAACAACTATACCTTAAATTACCCCAAATTACGATAATCTGAGGAAATTACCTCAAAAATGAGAGCTTTGATTAAGACAGTGAGTATCGCATTGCATATTATCTCGCAGCAAAAGTTATACATGGCAACTTTACCTTAGTCATCAACATTGTTCAGTACGAGTAGCCTAGTTTGTGTCCAGTTTCACGCTTCAGAAATTATATAGGAGAGTACATTTTCCATTATGCTTCTTCACTAACTGCTCTCTATATTCTACTATTAGTCACGTGGCAACAAAATATTGAAAATATATATTTGGTACATAGAAACAGTTGGTGAGCACGTGTCCAGCACGTGATCAAGACCGTAGGTGAATTACTGTTATCTCCTTTTAATTGTAATATCCACTTCATGTCCAAACTAATTCTTGAAATGCATATGTATAAAGAAGATTTTCTAATAAAAATCACATATTATTTTTGTTAAGAAAATATCGGCAGAAACACTTGTTACACCCTGCATTGGTTAGGGTTTGAGGTCAGGTCATCTAGGGACCATACATATTTATACAGATTGACAAAATTGAAGCCTTTCAATAATATTTGTATCTGTTGGAATCATACCTAACCTTTGAACGCCGAGTGTGTATATTCTATTGACATTATACTCGTATATTAAGCAATGTATTGTACTTTGGCATTTGTCCAATTATATCTACAGTATCTAATTATATAAAATGTTATGTAAGGGTAAACTGTTATAGATTTTAACATATAAACGTTAGTAGTACTTCCCTGCAGTAAGAATAATAATCTAGAGTTAATTAGTAAAAGTATTCAAGATGTCAGCCATAATAATAAAATCCTGGAAATGTTTATTATAATGTTTGTGATAAGAATAACAATATTATAGTATTGTTCTACTTCTACCACATCATAGTAACGAAGCTGGTAGGTGCATTATGGTATTTTAAAAAATTAGAAAAAATACAATATATTTATAGCCCTACACATTATAACCTTACCTCTCCCTTTGCTGTGGTAGAGACAACCACAACACATACCACCAGACCTGCCAACACCCACACTTTCATGACTGTCTGCTGGCTGGAGGTAACTTTGTACCGGCTTGGTCGGCTGCTGGACTATCACTCAGCTGCCTCTTCGTAAATCTGTCTCCCTTTTGGTGTGTCAAGTCACTAGCGAGGGATTATTTTATGCATACGTGGACTACAAGTGTTCATACTTATAATCTATATAACTTATATAAATGTGACAAGTGTGAAGGGACAGGGACAGGTGTATGGAGAAACAATGCTGTGGACGTTGGAGGGACAAAGAGGGAGTATTTATATAGCACAAAGGTTCATTCCAGGTTTAAAATAATTGTATTGTGTTGTACTGTTTTGCAGGCAAAATTCAGTAAAGTATTTGTGTCTACGTAATGCAAGGAAGCAGGTTTACAAATTCTACAGAAACTTATGCTGTTGTTCTACTTCTTGTTCTTTTTGTTCTTTACGTTAGAGAGATGTTTGGAAAATTAATTTATCATTTATTACATTCACACCACTAAGTCTACAAAGCCTATACTTTCACCGTGTATAGTAACTCATAGATTGATTCTAATTTATTAACATCTCTTTATAAACGTAACACGAAGAGCGCCGGGTACTTCCTCTACCTTTTACTAACAACAGCAATATCAGTAGGACAATAAATGGTTCTCAACCTTTTTTCTTTTTCTATGTACACTTTCGCCCAGAAGTTTGTTAATTCTGCCAACCAAGTACTGCTTCCCTGGCTGCTTTAGATGTTCATAATTGCATCAGTGCCAACCAGAAAAAGACGATACAAATTATCTAAATGCTCGAAACGGGTTAGAAGAGTTAAGGGATATAGTACACTTTTGGTACATTGGAGAGCCTTGATTCCTCCAAAGGATGTCTGTCAGTATACAGAACCAATGAATAAATCTAATGGTATCCTGTTGCTTGTAATAGTTTGGATTAATCAGTTGCTCCAGATCTAACACCAACAACACTGTATAATACACTCCCTTAATTAAAGAACATTTGGGTGAGAGTGTATGGTACCCTTCAATATTTTCAGTATAGTGGTTACATATACCTCTCACTCATATACCTATCACTCATATAACTCACTCATATAACTCACTCATATAACTCACTCATATAACAGGGGATAAAATATAAAATGCATAGCTTGCTGTATCTTTTTTTTTTAATGCTACAGTTGCACCAATTAATTCACTCGTGACTTTAACAATAAAATATTAGTTGCTATTGTCACGAGTCGATGCTTGTGGCATAATAATAATAATAATGTAGCATAGAGAATAGGGCTTAATCGAGCCAGACGGAGTAGTATTTTTCCTCTGGTTATATGTTAGTTAGTTAGCTGTAATGTCGGGGAAGTAGTGCCTAGCTACAGCCAGACAAGTGTGGAAAAATCCACTGGTTATGTTAGCTAGTGTGTCCAACTGTCGACTCGTTCGTAGCCCGCTTGTATTATTATACCGAGGGAGGGAAATAATCGTACCAAAGACAGCTTGATGGCATGCTTGCATATGATATCGTGAAGTGGGAAAATCATAGGGAATTAATTATATGTCGTTAATTAGAATTGCATGTATGACTTTCGTATATAATTAGTATAGGATGTCAAGTTAGTCAGCATAGAAGCATTCGAACATTGTGGTGCCTTCCTTGCTTGGTCAGACACGCCACCAATGGTAGAGAGGCGGAGGGATATGTAACGTTACCACACCTCACCAAGCTACCACCATATAGCCACTTTTGTATTAGTTTGGCCTTGCACCTCCGCGAGTGTAGATCATCACGTATTCGCTCGTCCTTGCTCTCTCTTATCTCGCCTTTGTCTCTCGTGACGAAGAGAGAACCGGAAGTCGAATAGCTCGGTAAACAACCAATATTCCCAAGGCTTCAGGGTTATATTATTAACCGATTGCAACAGACAATTGGTTGGTAAATAAGGTAGGAAGGGAGCCGGTCTCGGTCGTGAGGTCGGTAGAAGGCTTGCCTTAGCATCTATCTCGTACCTAAGGTAAGGATTGCGAGTGATACGGAGTGTAGTGACATTAAAAATTGAAACAGGTGTAAGGACATAATCTTTAACTGAAGTCTATGAAGCAATCTTCAAGTTTTAGATTCCGAACTCGTTAGTGTTAGTTTAAAATTGAACATTAATTAAAGTAATTGAGTACGAACGTCTTGAAATAACACCTAATAAATAATTAATTACAGTGTTAGACTTGCTTAATCAATGAATTAACGTAAGCTGGGATTATCGAAAGAAAATCATAAGAAAAACATTCGAGGAGGATTAGCGAGTTAAGCGAGGACAAGCGAGACTGTTAGAAAGAAAATGAGTACTGTAATTCTCGATTTATTGTGATATTAGCTTGCTAGCATTAATTCGTGTGGAAGTGTATGTGTATGATAATTTAATTATTAATTGTTTAATTAATTTAATTGTTGGTGCTTGACTGAAATTAATAAATATAGTAAAGTAATTGTAAACTGGTTGTTTTCGTAAACCTACAATTCTGTTATTACTATTAAATGCATACATAACGAAAAGAACCCTACAAATAAATTTATGTTGATGGAAGTTTGGATTAAAAGGGGAAATATTAACATCTGCTGACGATCGTTGAGCCAACACAATGAACGTCCAATGATAAGTTCAGGATAAGGTAACAATTACCAGTAATAATAATAAATCATCACTTAACAATCCGAATTTCCCGTCACAACTATATTGTACAGTCACATGTTCAAGTCTTGTCGCCTCTCGTGCTTCATTTGGGAGATAAAGATTCATTGATCCGAGAATATGAGTTGCTGTTGGCAACAAAGGCCTGCTTCACACGAGCTATTTTTTCCCCACGATCACATCAGTTGTGTTTCATCTGTTTCCATATTTTCTATCGGATAATTATGTACTTTTTTGTCTATTATTATTATTATTATTATTGTTGCTACTGTTGCTACTGCTGCTGCTGTTGCTGCTGCTGCTGCTGCTGTTGTTGCTATTTCCTCTGTACTTTGTTTTATTTTTAGCAGATAATAGCGTCAATAGAATGTTTGTATATAATTCCCAGATTGTTTATCTGTTCTTGTAATAATGATAATATTAACAAAAACAATAATAATAATAATATCAATAATGATGATAATAATATCTAATAATAATTATGATAATAATAATAATGATGATAATTATATTAATAATAACGATATCAATGATAATGATAATAATGACAATAATGATAACGATAATAATTGTATTTATTATTATTATTCCTTCATCACGATGAACTACTATACTGTACTTGGTTCAAAATTTGTGTTCCACTGGGTTCTATCCTTCATTGGAAAGGTGTCTCCTGATTGGTCCACATGCTGGCCTCCCTTCACCTCCATCCCGCTCCACCTGTACCCAACTATTCTGTCACCATGCTAGTTGTGGTATATGTTTGTATATTATTTACTCTAACTCTTTTATTATTCAACATATACAACTTTTGTTGATACCATTAGTCTCAGCAATAATTGTAGCATCCAGATATATTTGTCACAACTTGATATAACATCAAACAAATAAATTATGACGAGTAGAAGTGAACAAAGTTACCGAATATATTTATACCACTTTTTATTATCCTATTTTTTCTGCAGCAAGTATTGAATTAATGATGTTATAGAACATTTCATCCCATAAAGCAAAACCTCCTGAGCACAATGGTATAATCTGATTTTAACCGGTATTTATTTTATTATTTTTTTTGCCAGACGCCTTTAATCCCCGAAGGAGTGGCCACAATGAATCGCCTTCATGAAATCCGAGGCAAGTCATTGTTCACTGCTGCAGTCCCACTTTTTACAGGGGAGGGTCACAAGCCCAACTGCCCAATCATTTTTAGTCACCTTTTACGACACGCACAGGATACGTGAGGCATATTTCTGAGGGCAGAAATATTCTATAAGGTTATTTGTAGAGAGACTGTATTCTTTATTATTTGTTCTACTTCCATTGTGTATAGGACATGTTTTATTCATATGAGAAACTGAATAGATAATGTATTATTCGTATGACAGCTCCCTATTATAGTGTAGGAATATATATAATCAGAATAACACGTATAGCATCGATACGCTCGACTGTAGACAGTGCTATAACAATACATACATACACTTGGTGGCTTGGATGGCGACAGTCAAGTGGAAACACATTTCTGAACACCTGGTGTACAGTCGGCGGCAGAAGTCCTGTCGCCTCACCTGCTTCACCGTGACAGGCAGTGTTCATGGATTCGAGAAATACGCAAGTTTTCTACACCCAATAATCTCGAGTCTATGAACATCGCGTGGCTCGGTGAAGCAAGTGAGGCGACAGGACTTTTGCCGCCGGCTGTACATCTGATGTTTGGTACATTCACAGACCATACAGATCATACACCATGGAGGCGAGAGTACGGTGCGATACAATAGGATTCTCGACTATAATGTTTGTATTGTTATAGCACTGTCTACAGTCGAGCGTATCGATGCTATACGTGTTATTCTGAATATATATATTCCTACACTATAATAGGGAGCTGTCATACGAATAATACATTATTTATTCAGTTTCTCATATGAATAAAACATGTCCTATACACAATGGAAGTAGAACAAATAATAAAGAATACAGTCTCTCTACAAATAACCTTATAGAATAATTCTACCCTCAGTCACCGCCGTCGTCATCATAGTCGTCATCATCATAACCATCTAAGCATAATGTAGCTTTGCTAACGATAATTATTATGTTACTATTATGTTATCATGAAGTGTATGTAGAGTTGCCAGCTGATGACTCGAGGCCACCTGCTGCACCACCCTGTAGTGCTAAGGTACATTTTTAATCTGGCAACAGTGATATCATCATGGATCTTCTCTGAGGGATTCAGTGTACTTGAGTGACGACGTTTCGAAACGAACCCCTCAGAGAAGATCCATGACCATATCACTGTTGCCAGAAAATATTGTACACCTTACCACGACAGGGTGGTGTAGCGGGTGGGCTCGAGTTATCAGCTCTCAACTGTACTACATATTATCATTCTTGTACTAGTATATATTTTGATAAAAATAGAAGGGGATAATATTACTAGGTGTCGACATCAAAATATTCCAGAAAGATGTGTTATTAATCCATACCCTTCTTGGTAGTACAGTGGTAAAGTGTCTAGTTCTCTGCTTCTTAATAAAATCAACACGAGACACAGACTAATAACAAGCGGGATGGATTGGAACTGTGGTGGGAAGTGGGGTTGGCCAGGAGATATGCAAACACTCCTAACAGTAATACCAGCCACGACACCTTCCTTGTAACACCCTTCCAGTAACGACACCTTCCTTGTAACACCATTCCATTCACGACACCTTCCTTGTAACACCCTTCCAGTCACGACACCTTCCTTGTAACACCATTCCATTCACGACACCTTCCTTGTAACACCCTTCCAGTCACGACACCTTCCTTGTAACACCATTCCATTCACGACACCTTCCTTGTAACACCCTTCCAGTAACGACACCTTCCTTGTAACACCCTTCCAGTAACGACACCTTCCTTGTAACACCATTCCATTCACGACACCTTTCTTGTAACACCCTTCCAGTCACGACACTTTCCTTGTAACACCATTCCAGCCACGACACTTTCCTTGTAACACCCTTCCAGTCACGACACCTTCCTTGTAACACCCTTCCAGTAAGACACCTTCCTTGTAACACCCTTCCAGTCACGACACTTTCCTTGTAACACCATTCCAGTCACGACACTTTCCTTGTAACACCCTTCCAGTCACGACACTTTCCTTGTAACACCCTTCCATTCACGACACTTTCCTTGTAACACGATTCTAGCCACGACACTTTCCTTGTAACACCATTCCAGTCAAGACACCTTCCTTGTAACACCCTTCCAGTCAAGACACCTTCCTTGTAACACCATTCCAGTAACGACACCTTCCTTGTAACTCGTGACACACCGTTTCCGGTAAAGGAATTCTTACTACACGATTTAAGGAACCCAGTAAGGTAATCAGAAAATTTAAGGTTAATGAGTCCTTCAAATACTGCCACGAAACACACACACACCTATATGGAAGGAGCTTGTTGTTTCATGGCATGGTCAGGAGATTCAGAAACCTTGAATTTTCACAGGGCTTTAAAAAAATATCTTTCCAGGGGGTTCGGGGTCTTTACTATTATGAGTGACTGTACACGGTGAAAGTATAGGCTTTGTAGACTTAGTGGAGTGTATGTAATAAATGAATTTTCCAAACATCTCTCTAAAGTAAAGAACAAAAAGAACAAGAAGTAAAACAACAGCATAAGTTTCTGTAGAATTTGTAAACCTGCTTCCTTGCATTACGTAGGCACAAATACTTTACTGAATTTTGCCTGCAAAACAGTACAACACAATACAATTATTTTAAATCTGAAATTAACCTTTGTGCTATATAAATACTCCCTCTTTGTCCCTCCAACGTCCAAGGTATTGTTTCTCCATACACCTGTCCCTGTCCCTTCACACTTGTGTCACATTTATATAAGTTACCATACAAAAGTTATATTTATTCGAACATTTGTAGTCCACGTATGCATAATTCCTCCCTGGTGATTTGGGGCCCCAGAAGGGAGACTGATTTAGAGAGAGGCAGCAGAATTAGCAGAGAGGAAACAAAGTTTTGAGTTTTCTCCTTATCTCTAAATACTGACCGAAGCAAATTCAGTCACTTTTGTTTCACTCACGGCTTTAAGGGATCATGTGATCATGTAACTCCACTAAAGGTTCACTCTACTTAGTGACTCTTCTCTGGTTCACGTCATAACACTAACTCCACAATGGGTTTACAGCTAACTCCATAACAGTGACTACACTAATCCCACAAATTGTTCACTTCTACTTAATGACTCTTCTCTGGTTGACATCATAAATAATACTAACCCCACATCCGGTTCATTTCACTTAGTAACTCTTCTCTGGTTCACGTCACATCATCATATGCCTTTTGCTAACAATTGTCTTGAGCTTTATAAACTGAGGTTATCAATATTTTGGCTTGGTAATAATTATTTGGCTCTTTAATATAATTTTTGGCTCTTTAATATAATTTTTGGCTCTGAAATAATTATCTGGCTCTTAAATTTAATCAATATTTTGGCTTTGTAATATTTATCTGTTTTTTAATTTGGCTCTACAAACTGATATTTTATTTGTTATGGCTGTTTATTGTATGAGACTGAGAAGTGATACTTTGAATTAAATACAATATATATTTATTCATAAACAATAATTATTTGCTCACCATCATAACTATGAATTGTTTTATTTTTACCTGAAACAATTTTAGTAGAAAAAACTGTCTTTCAATCTGTGAGTCTAATAAAAATATTATGTTATTATTTATGTACAGTTGCGGACATAAGAAACACACACACCTGATACGGGGCCCCTCATTGATCATAGAGTATAGGATAAGACGTTGTGTGTAGAGTCGCCGAGTCCTATTTTATTATGCTTGATAAGGGCCCCCGTTTGAGTATTTTATATTAATCTCAACCTCGGGACTGTAGGCTGTCAGTAGCCGGTGACTCTTGCTAGGTCCTGAGATTAATGGGTGCCGCACTATATGAGACAGTAGAGCTTCTTGGTACTGTAGCTTCTCTTCTGCCCCACTAGATGACGACACCTTGTTTATTCACGTCACTATGAGGAACGGGCAGCTACACCGTCAATCACAGCAACTTGGAATATGGTCGGGCATTTTCTATGTTATGAGTTGACGACGATGTAGGGGGTATTTTCTTGACGTGTCGGCATATATAGCCAGGATACTTAAGCCTAGTTTACACATACGCGAATTAGCTCCCGACTGCATCCCGATTAACGGAAATTTGGGAAAACAAGCTTATTCGGGTCCTTATTCTGGTATGTGTAAATTCGATTCGGGTGGTTCGCCGACAGTTCAGGTCGCGCCACGAAAAGTTGGTGCCCCTCCCAACTTCTCGTGGCTCAATCCGAATAAAAATAATTCGCAGGTTCACCGTAGGTACAGTCGGCGGCAGAAGTCGTGTCGCCTCACCTGCTTCACCAAGACGCACAGTGTTCATGGACTCGAGAAATACGCATGTTTTCTACACCTAATAATCTCGAGTCTATGAACATTGCGTGCCTCGGTGAAGCAAGTGAGGCGACAGGACTTTTGCCGCCGACTGTACAGTCTCGGCCTGGAGTAAGTATCCACCCACTCTCAGCCAACCCCGACATGTGGCACCATCGCAACCAGGGATACGAGGGATGAAACAAGGCAAGACTTATCAACCTGAGTTGAATCAGCGAAACACTGTCATCCCTCCACCTTCTCGCTGGCTGATTCGACTCAGGTTGACGAGTCTTGCCCTGCTTCACCTTTCGTATCTACGGTAGCGATGGTGCCACATTTCTGGGTAGGCTGGGAGTGGGTGGATACTTACTCTAGGCCGAGACTGTACACCTGCAACTTGCCCCCGACCTGCCCCCAACATTGTTGTTCACCGCCGGCAGGACAACCGTTATGAAACCCCCCGGACCTTGGGAAACACCGCTGGTGCAACACCAGTGAATCGCTGGTTTGTTCGGGATATACCGGCGATTTAAACATTCATATACATTTTTTAAAATGTGCATAATTTTATGCCTGGGGTGGAACGGGGATAAGTCGCTGGTAAGTCGTAGAGGAGCATCCCTGGGGATTTGTGACTGATGGCATGGACCACGTAGTGGTGGTTGGGGGAGGTAGTGGTGGTGGAGGTAGTGTTGGTAGTGTTGGTAGTGGTAGTGGTGGTGGTTGGGAGTGGTAGTGGTGGGGGTGGTGGTGGTTGGGGATGGTGGTAGTGGTAGTGGTGGTTGGGGATAGTAGTGGTGGTTGTTGTTATAGTTCCCCAGACTGTCTGGCTGAGCTGTCCCGAGTCTGGTTGACCGAAGCCGTGCAGATGCTCGAACCCCCAAATGGGAGTCAGGGTGATAGTGAGATCTATTTTTTCGAAGGCAGCAGACGAGGGGACTGCTGGCTCACAGGCATGTATCCCTGGGCCAACAAGCCCACCGCCTGTAGTCTTCCTTGTTGTGCCACCCAATCAGGTGATCTCGTCGGCTACCCAGAAGGAATGAGAAATAGTAAGAGAGACAGACAGAACAGGCCAGGGTGTGATAGAGGATGCCAGATTCCTCATTTCTGGATAGAACCAGCCCTTACCAGTGTGTTGCTGGATAGTTGAGATATGTGCTGGGTACTTTACATTAACACATCTTCCCTCACCAGTGTGTGCTGGGTAGTTGAGAAGTGTACTGGGTAATTTGCGTCAACACATCTTCCCTCACCAGTGTGTGCTGGGTAGTTTACATCAACATATCTTCCCCCAGCCTATAAGGTAGCATGTTATCCATGCTCTTACAGCCGGGTACCTATTTACTGCTAGGTGAACAGGGACATAGGGGGTTGGGAAAATTATCCTACAATTCCACTGACCCAGGAATTGAACCCGGGATCTCTCGCGTGTTAGGCGAATGTGCTAACCGCTATACCATCAGCACCCCGTGGTGATGGTTGGTAGTGGTGGTGGTGGTGGTGATTGGGGATGGTGGTGGTGGTGGTTGTGGATGGCGATAGTGTTGGGGGAGAGAGAGAGGCAGACAGAGAGAGCGAGACATGACGTCAGTATGCGTGTGAGATAATGTGTGTGATATTTTTTTGTATATGAGAGAGAGAGAGAGAGAGAGAGAGAGAGAGAGAGAGAGAGAGAGAGAGAGAGAGAGAGAGAGTGTGTGTGTGTGTGTTAGTTTCCATTTAACTGATGTATAATATTAAGGACCCTATGATCGTGTATATTACTTGGTGGCTTCTAATTCCTCCTGACTTTGCCACGAAACAAGCTCCTTTCATAGAGGTGGTGTTTCGTGGCAATATTTGAAGGACTTGCCATCCTCCAATTCTCTGACTACATCACAGGGAAAACCATGGTGGGCGACTCAATAATAATAATAATAATAATAATAATAATAAAAACAAAAACCACAACAACAACAACAACAACAATAATAATAATAATAATAATAATAACAATAATTCTTTATGGATTAACTGGAAGGCATAAATATATCTAAATAAATATATAAATGAATAAATAAAAAGCGTTAGAAATACAAAAAATATATATTAAACCTACAGTGAATGATTTGGTATATATCCTTTGTATGGATGAATGTAATTAGCTCAAGCCAATAACATTCATCCATACAAAGGTTATAGGTTCTGAGTGATCCATTGATAAAATCCGAGTGTTTACTTTGGAGCAGCTGCCAGATATTGCCACACACCATCAAATTTGGTTGCAGTCTTTTCTTGGGCAACTGTACATGTTGAAAATGGACTGGTGGTATAGTTGGTGCCAAGTGTTTGTATCCACGTCCTCCCAGCCAACCCAGACATGTGGAACCATCGTACCCATGGACACGAGATGTGATCGAAGCAGACCAACACACATCAACTAGACTCAGATCAACAAAACACTGCCTTCCCTCCCCACCCTTTTGCTAGCTCAAGTAACTAATTCGGCTCAGGTTTATGAGTGTTACTTTACCCCACCCTTTGTATGTATATATTTATTTATGTATTTATAGTCACGGTCAATAGTTCTGCAACACCTTCCAATGAGATGGTTTCAAAAAATGGTCCGAAACTATAACTGTTAGTCTCTGCAATAATGGTTCATAAGATTAACTCAAATGGCTCGCTTTGATTCACCAGGTTGCAGGACTGTACCATCAATAGTTCTATACTGTAGATATTTAAGTGATGTTGTTATGTTATGTTAGTTACACATTAAAATGTTGTTTTCTATCAACATTACGGATAGGAAAATGTCGTAGTATGGCGAGATGATAACCTATACTATAGCAAATAGAAGTTTAAATTAGTGTATTATATTATTGTGATTGTTTACCTATTTTTACTCTTATTAATTTCCTACCATGTATCAAATAACTTCATAGTTGATGTGTCGTTAACTATACAGTGGCGGTTGAAGAAACACAGACGTCGGTGAAGGTGTTTATTAACAGAGTGCAGAATGTAACACAAGAGAACAGAGCGGAATGTAATGGTTGTTGCTAGTGGCTCAGCCAGGTGATATCTAACGTTAGACTAACAATTTATCTGACCATTTTACCTCGGTTCCGACTCTCTGAATCAGATACTCAGTATGAACAAGGTTGAGACACACACTTTATGAATAAGTTCCAGATTCAGTCTCAACTATCAATACTCTGAACAATACATTGAACAATAACCACACAATAGTCTTTAGCGGCAACGTTTCCCAGAGTGTTGGGGCTTGTACTAAAGGTAAATACAGAACTTATAAACAAAATAAGTGTGGGTTTCTTCTCGTTTATAGACAATATAGGAGAGGAAAGGAAGGGGATTATACAAAGGAATGGTTGGGGCACTTATATATTACAATATAATAATTTAATCTGCACAAATTTGTGGCACTTGAGTCCGTTTATCTGTCCTTTTGTCTCTGGTTAAGCACGGCTGGATGAATGAACACATGGGGGTGAACATTTTCCACAAGGGTAACTCCGGATGAGAAAGAGATCAGAGAAGGTAGTACCCAAGGTAAATATAGGCTACCTTTACCTTAGTAATACTGTAGCAGATGCCAAGCACCTTGCGCTTCCCCGTCCTCACCTGTTCACCTGCCACTGGAGGCTGACATGACACTTGGGTGCGCAGCCGACCAAATGAGATTAAAGGAGCCGACGCGCCATGCTCAACTCACTCTACATCTAGTCATCTAGCCGTCTACCTGGACTCACCTCTCGCAGACCTAGCCTGCTGCCACTCTCACCAGCTCCAGACACCACGCTACCTCCTGCAGCTGCTCCACTCTACTCGGCCATGGCAGACGAGCCTCTCTCTCCACAAGGTGCTTGCCTATCTACAACCACCTCACCTACCTTGCTAACTGAGTCCAAGAACTACAAGTTTGCTATCCAACCTTGTAAGTTATACAAATAAATTGTTACCGTGTACAAGCTAGTCTGTTCACCCCCAATAGTAATACAAAACCCTGCTGTTACAGTACCGACCTCAGACGTCTGGGGAATGACCTGGAAAAGAACCACGACCTCCCTTGTTTCATTAGGCAGACCTCTTTTAACTTAGAGTACGTACTGCCACATACTGTAGATATGATGCAAATCTTCACAAGTTATTTTATAATATATACTTGTCATACATAACTTGATCTTTATAATAATATGTAATGATACAAAACATTGGTCAGTTTGGATAGGTTGATGCAATTCAGTAAGCCATGTATACAGGGTGTAGCATGAATTTCTGAGGATACTTTCAGAAATGTACAGAAACTCGTGTTCGACCCTATATAGAATAATCTTACAGTATAATGGAGGAATAATGTACTTGTATATAACTAGAATAAACAAATGAAAGTGAAAATCTTGTATACTAACGCGGATAATGAACACAATACAGATCTTCAAACTCAAATTATAGTAAGCTTTTTGTGGTTTATCTGAAGGGGAAATAAATTATTGATGGTAAATTGGAGGGATATTGAATCATCCTCACTATTTCATGCAACAGGCCATTACTATTGTTGCTCATCTGGTCCTGTTTCCTGGCATACTTTGGAGAAATCAAGGCACTCCAATGAACCAAAAGTGTATTACCCCCTGAAGTAAGGGAAAATCCAGTTACTCTTGAAGGTAAATTGGAGAGAGGGCTATTGATTCCTCCTATTTATCCAGGAAACATCCACTCGTCTTTCAGTATACTGTCATAGATGTGTTTTGTAGCAGACTTGAATCTAAGTGCAGCGTATCCTTCTCGTATAGTTGTGGACACATGAAACAGATACACATCAAACGGGGCCCCTTATCAATTAAGCATGTGGGAACTGTTTAGTTCCACTATACATCAGGGTGTTCAAACTCACTGATTATACAGTACACGGTTTATTAGTGAACAAGTTGTAGCACAGTAAGGTAGTACAAGGTAATATTGTGCTCCAGAACCAGGCCAGACTAAGTAGGGAATGAACACGTGGTAGCGAGGAAGCCTACAACACGGGCCTCTTGTACCAGCAGCCGTCGGTCCAAGTGAGTTGCTTGTAGAGAGGTGGCGCGGTGTACCGGAAGTGTAGCGTGAGTGGAGGCTGCTGGTCTGTGTGACGGGAAATTAATATTTATATATTATTATTACTTATTATGATGTAAAAAAAAATTTACTGTTAATTCTAACCTTCTCCCGGACTTATCTTGGACTTTCGTTGTGTTGGCTTCAACGATCGTCAGCAGAGGTTAACTATCCCCTTTTATTATCCAACTTCCGTCAACATAAATTTATTTGTATGGGTTCTCTCGTTATATATGCACTTATAAAAGTATTCGCAGAATTGTAAAAGTGTACGAAAACAATCAATTTACAATTACTTTACTATATTTATTAATTTCAGTCAGGCATCAACAATTAAATTATTTAAACGATTAATAAATTATTACCACAAGCATACACTTTCACACGAATTTAGAATAACTAGCTAATATCGCAGTAATTACGGCACTCGTTTTCTTTCACAGTCTCGTAATGTCTTCGCTTAACTCACTAATTCCCTCGAATATTTTCTTTCAATTTTCTTACGATTTCTCACGATAAACCTAGCATACGTTAATACATATGATTAAGCAAGTCTAACACTGTGATTAATTATTTATTAGGTGCTATTTCAAGACCTTCCTACTCAATTACTTTAATTAATATTCATATGCAAACTAACACTGACGAGTTCGGAATATCTAAAACCAAGATTCGCTAGATAGACTCAGTTAAAGAATATGTTCTCAAACCTGTTGCAATTTTAAATGTCAATACACAACGTATTACTCGTAATTCGTACCTTTAGGGGGAGGAGGTGGCAGAGTGGATAAAGTGACGGACTGCGAATGGCAAGGGCCCTGGTTCGAGTCCACGAGAAAACGTCTGGGATTTTTCCGAGGTGATCTGATGGGTCCAACTGCTCATCAACTACCCTGGCTATGCCGACAAGTCAAGAAAATACCCCCTACATCGTCGTCAACTCACAACATAGAAGATGCCAGACCATATTCCAAGATACTGTGAGTGACTGTGTAGCTGCCCTCTCCTGATAGTGACGTGTATAAATAAGGTGTCATCTAGTGGGGCAGAAGAGAAGCTACGGTACCAACATCACCACGAAGCTCCACTGTCTCATCTAGTGCGACACCCAATAATCTCGGGGCCTCGCAAGAGTCACGGCCTACAGTCCCGAGGTTGAGGTATAGAAAAAAAAAAAGTACGAGAGATACTAAGGCAGCCTCTTACCGGGCTCAACGAGAGTGAGCGGCTTTCCTTCTTACCTTTACCTTATTTACCAATCAATTTTCTGTTGCATTCGATTAATAATATAACCATGAAGCCTTGGAATACTGGTAATCTAACGAACTATTCGACTTTCAGTTATCTCTTCGTCACAAGAGACAAAGGCGAGATAAGAGAGCAAGGACGAGCAATACGTGTTGTCAGTCCGTGGTGTGAGTCCGAACTCAATTCAAACTGGCTGGCAGACTGGCTTGGGCCGTATCCACAGAGCAACGGCGCGTCTCTGCGATTGATATCCTGGCACCAGTATGTTTCAATATGTCTATACTGACTAACTTACATCTTATACTACCATACACATCAGTTATACCTGCAATTTTAATCAACATCATATAAATAATACCCTATGATCTTCCCACTTCACAAAATCATATGCAATTTAAGGAATTAACTGTCTCGGCATGACTAATTCCCTCGACAACGAGCGAGAGGCTATGGACGATTCCGACAGTTAAGGGAGGAACACGTCGGTGGTTTAAAAACCTATTGCCGTGTACCTCCTCCACCCACATATGGTAAAGCTAACTAACTACACCAGTGGAAACTTCCATCTGGTCAATAATCCCTATTCTCTTTGCCGGAGGGGGCCCCTTATAAGTCCTTGGGCCACATGGGGGAAGGAGTTTGTTGATGGCCGAGTGGGCCTCGCAGGGTACAAAGGAAGGTCCCGCTGCCCGCCAGAAGCATAATAGAATAGGAATCAGCACCTCTACACACAAACAACATCTCATCCTATACTCTATGCTCAATGAGGGGCCCCGTATCAGGTGTGTGCGTTTCTTATGTCTGCAACTGTACATACAAAAATAACATATCTTTATTAGACCCACTGATTGAAAGACAGTTTTTTTCTACTAAAATTGTATCAGGTAAAAATAAAACAATTCTTAGTTATGATGGTGAGCAAATAATTATTGTTTATTAATAAATATATATAGTTTTTAATTCAAAGTATCAGTTCTTAGTCTAATACAATAAAGAGCCAAAACAAATATTGGTATATAAGTTTGTAAAGCCAAATTAAGAAACAGATAAATATTACAAAGCCAAAATATTGATTAAATTTATGAGCCAGATAATTATTACAGATCCAAAATATTAATTAAATTAAAAAGCCACATAAATATAACAGAGCCAAAATATTAATTAAATTAAAAAGCCACATACTTATTACAGAGCCAAATATTAAATTAAAGAGCCATATAATTATTACAGAGAAAAAATATTGAATAAATTAAAGAGCCAAATAATTATTACAGAGCCAAAATATTAAATCAAAGAGCCACATAATTATTATAGAGCCAAAATAGTGAGCAAATTAAAAAGCCACAGAATTATTACAGAGCCAAAATATTAAATTAAAGAGCCAAGTAATTATTACAGAGCCAAAATATTGATAACCTGAATTTATAAAGCTCAAGACAATTGTTATCATATGTTCTCTGGATCTTCCCTATAGCAAAAGGCATATGATAGTGTGACGTGAACCAGAAAAGAGTTACTAAGTGAAGTGAACCGGATGTGTTGTTAGTATTATCACTGTTATGAGTATATTTTGTATGAACTATGGAATTAGATCAACCAAAGAAGAATCACTGAGTGGAAGTTAATGTTATAACTTTTATGTGTTTAAGTGTTATCTCTTATGTGTTTAATTTGTATGGTAGAGTAAAATGGAACTTGTTGGAAAAGAGTCCCTTCCCAGTTGTCACGATGCAAGTTCGCGACCTCTTTACTGCACAGACATCAGATGGAGCAATGTCTCACCGTGTTAGAGAATGTCACAATGCAAACTCAAGACATCTTTACTATTCACCACAGATCTGTTCTACCTTGCACATCCACACATCGTCTTGTGAGATTCCAGGTCCTCTTGAAGAATTACAGGAAGTTTTATTCTTTTGGTATTATCTGGAGGGGAGATAAGGCGAAATTTCCCTTCCAAAAGATGTTGATGCTGCCCAACATATTAGTGAGCACTAACATGGCCACTATCTAAAGATGTTGAGGCCATAATGAGCAACATATTAGTGAGTTTTAAGATGGCCACTATTCTATTCACCTCAAGATGTTGAAGCTATGACGCCCAACATATTCAGTGATTCTTAAGATGGCCATTATAGTTATTCAGGCTGTAGATTTGCCAGATCCTCATACCAATGAAGGTCAAATCAATTCCTGATTCCTTTCTTTCGTGTGGGTCACCAGGTTTGCAAGTACAATGCACACTTTACCGTTGAAGAAATATACTTGACATAGGTATGCCCTGTCTCCCTTTAACAAATATATGTCTAAACTCTAAAGAAATGTAACACAGAATTAATGCTTGAATCATTCCAAAAATATAAAATCCAAACGCAGAATTCCATAACAAAATATATTAGGATAATATACCGAAACAAAATGCGAAATTATTTAATTAAAGAATGACATTTGATTTATTCGAATGGACTGACGTCTTGTTAGTTCTATAGAAACTTCCCTCAAATATTGGTCGAGGCAGTAAAAGTAGCCCCGCCTCCAACTCACTGACAAGTATTTACCGAGTCCTTGGTTATCCATCTTAAAGGGACCCAGAAGAATAATTCCCAGAGGGTTAGTATAACATTCAGTAATGCAATGTGTTGTGTTGAAAAGAAGGTATTTCATTAGGTAAAGATACAAGTGGTATAAGTAATAATTCCTTGGATCGTGTGTGTATTATATAACTGATTCTATGCTGATACCTCAAATGCAAGAGACAGAAAGAAATGTAACCAGTATCAGAGCCTGATTGCTATTTAAACTACGTCTTCTATAGTAGCATATTAAGTTAAGAACGACTGCATTAATACTCAAACACTGAATTTCATAACCCACTCGGGGTGGGGTGTGCGATGACGCTCATATAGAAAATATCTGGATGCTGAGATTATATATACCGTACACTAATTACAGTGTTATGGTTATATCCCCAGTATACACCTAGAAACACACATGCATCCAATATTATACAAGTCCTAATGGTTCTAATAAAATAAATGTCCAGTACTCGTCCCAGTCGTAGTAGTAGGGAGGGATCATTTGCATGTTTGAATTTTGCTTTGCCCCAGAACGATAGAGTTTGAAGAACCAAGACAAAGAGGAGGAGAAGTGGTCGAAGTCGAGTACCCGGTTATGGTGCATGGAGAACGCTAATGAGATATAGCTGTGGTTAATTGAGAGAGAAATATTGAGGTTGTATAGTGCTTCAGGGACCAGTTGTTATCTGATGGTGATGGTTTGGGTAGTCCAAAAACCAGGCATGGAAGTTTTAGATTGTAGTGGTGGTGGATGTTGTTGTGGTTATAGAAGATGTTGAGGTAGATATAGAAGATGTTGAGGTTGTGGTTGTTGAGGTAGATGTAGATTATGTTGTTGTGGTTGTAGAAGATGTTGTTGTGGAGGTGGTAGAAGTAGATGTAGAAGATGTTGAGGTAGATGTAGAAGATGTTGAGGTTGTGGTTGTTGAAGTAGATGTAGAAGAAGTTGTTGTGGTTGTAGAAGATGTTGAGGTTGTGGTGGTTGAAGTAGATGTAGAAGATGTTGTTGTGGTTGTAGAAGATGTTGTTGTGGTTGTAGAAGATGTTGTTGTGGAGGTGGTAGAAGTAGATGTAGAAGATGTTGTTGTTGTTGTAGAAGATGTTGAGGTTGTGGTTGTTGAAGTAGATGTAGAAGAAGTTGTTGTGGTTGTAGAAGATGTTGTTGTGGTTGTAGAAGATGTTGTTGTGGATGTGGTAGAAGTAGATGTAGAAGATGTTGTTGTGGTTGTAGAAGATGTTGAGGTTGTGGTTGTTGAAGTAGATGTAGAAGAAGTTGTTGTGGTTGTAGAAGATGTTGAGGTTGTGGTGGTTGAAGTAGATGTAGAAGATGTTGTTGTGGTTGTAGAAGATGTTGTTGTGGTTGTAGAAGATGTTGTTGTGGAGGTGGTAGAAGTAGATGTAGAAGATGTTGTTGTTGTTGTAGAAGATGTTGAGGTTGTGGTTGTTGAAGTAGATGTAGAAGAAGTTGTTGTGGTTGTAGAAGATGTTGTTGTGGTTGTAGAAGATGTTGTTGTGGAGGTGGTAGAAGTAGATGTAGAAGATGTTGTTGTGGTTGTAGAAGATGTTGTTGTGGTTGTAGAAGAAGTTGTTGTGGAGGTGGTAGACGTAGATGTAGAAGATGTTGTTGTTGTTGTAGAAGATGTTGAGGTTGTGGTTGTTGAAGTAGATGTAGAAGAAGTTGTTGTGGTTGTAGACGATGTTGAGGTTGTGGTGGTAGAAGTAGATGTAGAAGATGTTGTTGTGGTTGTAGAAGATGTTGAGGTTGTGGTTGTTGAAGTAGATGTAGAAGAAGTTGTTGTGGTTGTAGAAGATATTGAGGTTGTGGTGGTTGAAGTAGATGTAGAAGAAGTTGTTGTGGTTGTAGATGTTGAGGTAGATGTAGAAGATGTTGTTGTGGAGGAGGTAGAAGTAGATGTAAAAGATGTGGTTGTGGTTGTAGAAGATGTTGTTGTGGAGGTGGTAGAAGTAGATGTAGAAGATGTTGGTGTTGTAGTTGTACTTGGCGGGCCACGTGTGGTTGTGGGGACAAGTGTGGTTGTGGGGACAAGTGTGGTTGTGGGGACAAGTGTGGTTGTGGGGACAAGTGTGGTTGTGGGGACAAGTGTGGTTGTGGGGCCACGTGTGGTTGTGGGGACAAGTGTGGTTGTGGGGACAAGTGTGGTTGTGGGGACAAGTGTGGTTGTGGGGACAGGTGTGGTTGTGGGGCCAGGAGTGGGTGTGGGGCCAGGAGTGGGTGTGGGGCCAGGAGTGGGTGTGGGGCCAGGAGTGGGTGTGGGACCAGGAGTGGGTGTGGGGCCAGGAGTGGGTGTGGGGCCCGGAGTGGGTGTGGGGCCAGGAGTGGGTGTGGGGCCCGGAGTGGGTGTGGGGCCAGGAGTGGGTGTGGGACCAGGAGTGGGTGTGGGGCCAGGAGTGGGTGTGGGACCAGGAGTGGGTGTGGGACCAGGAGTGGGTGTGGGGCCAGGAGTGGGTGTGGGGCCAGGAGTGGGTGTGGGGCCAGGAGTGGGTGTGGGGCCAGGAGTGGGTGTGGGACCAGGAGTGGGTGTGGGGCCAGGAGTGGGTGTGGGGCCAGGAGTGGGTGTGGGGCCAGGGGTGGGTGTGGGGCCAGGAGTGGGTGTGGGGCCAGGGGTGGGTGTGGGGCCAGGAGTGGGTGTGGGGCCAGGAGTGGGTGTGGTCGGGAGAGGTTTGATGGTTGTCTCCTCTTCAGCTGTAAGACAAATTTTTTTATAAGAAATCATGCCAACTTGGTCTATAATCATTATATATCTCAAAAAACTTTAATGATAAACTTTGAGAGGGTATCCCCTATCGAATATTAAACAACTTATTCTATAGTGAAATGCATAAAAATTATGTTTTGAAAATTCAGCGGGAGTTCAGGTCAATCTCCTCATGTAAGCTGAACACCGGTACGGTACACCCGTCCAACTCTCACCTTGTCTCCCCTTTCCTCATCAAGCAGTCGATTGACTATTAGGGAAGGGGGAGACAAGGAGAAGTTAAGGACAGGGCGTCAGTGTTCGGTTGACTTCAAAGTGTACTTACTGACTTGGTCTACCACAATGTTTTCAAAATATCATGTTCTTGCATTACGCTACAGAATAAAGTGGGTTAAAATTTCAATGTGTGCAGGTGATCTATCTACCTATCTAACTATCTATCTATCTATCTATCTATCTATCTATCTATCTATCTATCTATCTATCTATCTATCTATATATATATATATATATATATATATATATATATATATATATATATATATATATATATATATATATATATATATATATATATATGTATATATATATATATATATATAGAGAGAGAGAGAGAGAGAGAGAGAGAGATGGGTACTGATGATAAAGAAGTGGATCGGGAATCTTAGAAAATAAAAATGTCATTGTATCACAGAATTGGGAATCCGGTAGCACATATGGTCAGAGACAAAGATATAGTTTTTAAATCTGTGACAAAATTTGAAGGTAAAAGGCTACGAAAAAAATTGTGTGGATATTTGCTTTTATGGTATGAACCTCAGGATCTCCTTCAGAGTTTGATAAAAATAATAACTAAGCGTAAAGTTGAAAAAGAATTACAACACTTCATAGAGATGGCACCTTGCTACCCAAGGCCTTCACTAGTTAAGTATATATAGATTATTATTTTTTGGGTGTAGCTATACTGTCAATACAGGTATCCAGGTCTGCTTGCTTCAAATAGTCTGTTGATGGAGTATTAAACAAATCCCAGCATGTATGTATGAGAAAGGAAAAGTGTTGTTGTAATTGGTTCGCTGGTATATCAGATGATTCCAAACTTCAACAACAAGACCTGGGTACTTATTATGACTCGTGACTGTACAGTTGTGGAGCTACTTACGGACGCAACAAGTGCAGGCCTTCCCCTTGCAACCTTTCAAAGTTTTGCCATCACACTTAGCTGTCTTGGCCTGACATTTCCCTTTCAAAATACTGCACTCCTCACTTTGGGAACAGGTGATAGGCAAGCAACAAATGCAGTCCTTCCCTTTGCAACCTTTTTTCTTAGTTTTGCCATCACATGTAAGTGCCTCATCTTGACATGTCCCTTTTTTTTTAGTGCACGTCTTACTCTGTGTACACGTGGTGATAGGTATGCAACAAATGCATTCCTTCCCCTTGCAACCTTTTTTTTTTGTTTTGCCATCACATTTAGCTGTATTGGCTTGACATATGCCATTCACTTTTTGGCACTTATCGCTTTGGGAACACGTGATAGTCAAGCAACAAATGCAGTCCTTCCCCTTGCAACCTTTTTTCTTTTTTTTACCATCACAGTTTTCTGCCTCGTCTTGACATGTGCCTTTCTTGTTGGTGCATTTATCACTCTGAGAACATTCACCTGAAGATAGAGATAAGACACATCACCAACACAAATGAGAGAAGTGTTAATTAAAGATATATAAGCAGACATGTAGGGAATGTGCTAGTCATAATTATATAAAAAGTAACAAATGAATCTTTGATCCATGCCAAATGCAATAATCTTTACAACACATCCTCCTTCCTTCATTCTGTTGCCTCCAAAAAACTGTGGTTCCATCCTGAAATACTGCCTAGAAAAACTGATCCGTCGTTGTCTGTCATCTAATAATTTTCCTTTCTGCTGGAAGTTGTTTTGGTCCGATTTGTTTCTAAGGAGGGTGACAGCTCCCAATCCTCCAGCTATCGCCCCATTGCTCTGATCTCTTTTCTACGTAATGTTTTAGAATCTGTTCTTAACTGCATGAATCAACACCACCTTACCTCCTTGATGGACAATCACAGGCTTCACAGCTACCACACCTACAGACCACTTACACCACGAAACCAAAATCCTCAAGATTAAGGACCACCTCGACATGAGAGGCACACAAACACTTGCTGCAGCCTCCAGAAATCTACGCCACCCACTACACTACATGGCAAAACACCCAGAGATGCCAAGAAACATCAAAACAACCCCCAGTACACGATACCATACACAAATACTATCATCTCTTACACCTTGCCCACCCCAAACCAGTCTCCAAAAACACATCCACACTCAAATCACCCACCAATCCATCAAAAAACTTAAAAACAACACCCTGGTGCATGCACGACCCCCTGACATCCACCCATCAAAATCCTCCTTTCCCCGCGAAGACAGAGTCCACCTGGCCAGGCTGAGAAGCGGCCACCATCCGGCTCTTCTGACATATCAAAAGAAACTAGATGGAGTCATCACAGATACCTGCCCAGGATGCAACACAGCACCCCATTCTATTAAACACATTATGGAAGACTGCAACGCACACAACGACACTCGCCAACAACACAAGTTACACTCACTGAGGGCACTGTGGGAAAGCCCGGTTCAAGCCATAGCCTTCCTCAAGAGCTCGGGGCTGTTCGGCCAGACAGCTTTAGGAACTTCAACAACAACAACAACACCTTACCAAGCGCAACCTTCTTTCTATCCAACCGTCATTATGGCTTTTGTCAGGAGCCTTCAACTGGCAAGCCAGATCGTACAAGTTTACTTAGCAGAAAGTACAGCGTCGGTGCCACAAGTATCAATCTGGATTATCAGCCAAGGAAAGAATACAGTTTTTGTTTTACATAAAAGCTTAATTAAAATTGTAAAGGAGATATTTTTTTATGTTTATGTACAGCTGTATTTTACGTGTGTGTGTTAGGCTACTGAGCGTGCATACGTTAATTAAGCCAGTTAATTAATTCATAAAGGTTTGAAATAATTCCAGACTTCGACCAATCCATTCCCTTTTCAGTGTGTTGTTGTTGTTGTTGTTGTTGTTGTTGTTGTTGTTGTTGTTCATCTTCTCGTAAACATTGTGACACAATCTTTGAATTTCATCACCAACACTTACCTGCTTGCTTCCCAGTAGGTTTCTTTTCTTGGTTCTTCACTCGGGGTACTTGGTTACTTGGCACTTGGTTACTTGGCTCCTTATTCTTGTTGGTTTGGGATTTCTTGTTTTTCGAGCCATTCATTTCCTTCGATTTTTTCTTGTTTGTTGATTCCTGCTTCTGCTTTACCCTTCTATGTTGCCTCTTCTTACTCTTATTATTATTATTCTTTTTTTTACCTCCGTTCTTTCTGTTCTTCTTTGTTCTTTTTGTTTTCTTTTCCCCTTTGTCTCTCTTTCCATTCTTGTCTCCACTTGTGTTACTCGAGTTCTCCTTCTTCTTTGTACTTAGGCTTTCATTCTTTCCGGTTCTCTTCTTTTGCTTCCGTTTATTCTTTAATTTCTTTTTTCCTTTTCCATTCCTCTTCTTTTTTCCTTCATCATTTAATTCCTTTTTTCTTGTTCCCTTCTTCTTATTATTTCGTTCATCTTTTAATTTCCTTCCTCCCGTTCTCTCCTTATTCTTTCCTTCCGTTCTTTCCTTCTTCTCCTTTTCTTCATTCCTTACTTTCTTTCCACCCTTTCTCTCCTTTTCCTTCTTTCCTTCATTCCTTACTTTCTTTCTACCAGTTCTCTCCCTTTTCTTCTTTCCTCCTGTTCTTTTCTTCAACTTTTCTTCATTCTTTAATTTCCTTTTTCCCGTCCTCTCCTTACCTTCATTACTTTGTGCCTTCGTTCCCTTCCCCTTCTCCTTTATTTGGTCTTCTTTAATTCCTAGAACGTTTTTATCATTATTCTTTTGTACCCTTGTTTGCTTCTTCTTCCCCTGCCTTTCCTCCTTTACTCTCTTTGCACCTTCGCTTTCCTTTCCATTTTCCCCGAGTGTCTCTTTCTTCTTTCCCTTTTCCTCATATTTCCTTGCTACTTTTTGTCTCTGCTGTTCCTTCCCATCCGTCTTCTCTGCCTTCAACCCATTTCTCCTGTTGTTGCGGCGAGTTTTTTTCGCCTCTTTCCCTACTTCTCTTTTCTTTCCTTTCCTTCCTTCTGCCTTAGTGTTTATTGGCCCCTTGCGCTTACTCTTTTCTCTGTTACTCTTACCAGCTTCCAATTCACCGTCTGCAAAAGGCAATGCGATACGTGAAATACTAAGGGATCTTTATTCACACTCACACGGAATATACTACTTAAAGGGACCCTGTGATGTAGTTAGAAAATTGGAGGTAAATGAGTCCGTCAAATATTGCCACGAAACACCACCTATATGGAAGGACCTTGTTCCCTGGTATAGTCAAGAGGAATCAGAGGCCTTCAATTATCATACACGATCACAGGGTTCTTAAGTGCTTCTATTCTCACACTGGGGAGAAGGGAGAAGGGAGATTCTTTTGTTGGTATATTGGATGTTTTCTGATTCCTCCAAAGTATGCCACGAAACGAGGGCGTCTGTTTTCTGGCATAGTTTGGAGGAGTCAGTAGCCTTCCAGTTCACCAGAAAGAGAATCTATCCTTAATTCGACAAATTAACAAACGCCTGGTTACTGTTGGTTCACGGGAATTACACAAATGAAAGTTATTTGCGTTATATCAAACCAACAACAAAAGCAACAATACAAAACCGATTGCCATTATAAGTATCTTCCATTAATTTATTCCTCGAAATACTTCCAAATATAAGAGATGGTCTCAAACAGTGATAAAAGAACACTCTTTGAATATCATAAACATTAGTTGAACCTCTATATTTATTACCTTTGCGTTGACAGCAGATAAAACCATCAGGACAATATTCCCCATTCTCCACCCTTCCCTTCCCACACTTGTCCTTCAGCACACACACACCCTTGGCCTGCAGACACTCCTGCTGTTTCTTCACCTGAGAAAAAAGGATACATATAAACCTTCTTATAATTGCCTCATTCCTCATGAGCCTTATGTCCTTTACTCTTTTTTCCTCTTATTCCCCATGTCCTTACTTACTTCTCACTTTTTCTTACCTACTTTACAATCCCTGTAGATTTACTTCTATTTTTCTTATTCCCATAATTCCATATTGCTTTTTTCCTTTTTTGTGTTGAATCTATAGGCAGCATGAATTGCAATGAATTTAAATGAGGATACAAGAACAAAGAACACCGCCCCAGGCCTGGAAGATCCAGTAGGATGAGGTAGAAGGCAGCAGAGAGGAGATACAGCAAACACGAAGGAAAGCTGGCACACTGGAAGAATTGAAAAGGAGTGGATGGGGAACCGAAGGGGCGCCAAAACCATTCAAATACTGGTCATTACATCACAAGCAATGCCTCTCCATACGAAGGATATCATGCATTGAGAAATCTTAGGCAAGTAGTTTGTGTGAAATATAAACGTAAATTAATTATATTATGTGATTTGTTGGCCCTAACATATTTTCTTAATTATGTTTGTCGAAGAAAATCTCATACCACGGAAACGTACAGCAAAAACGAGTCATTGTTGTGATTTGTGAAGATACACTGAAACATCATGCCGTACCCGGATTCCATGCCACATTTCCATATAGCCTAAACTACAATGAATAAATTTTGCTAACGACTCCATGTTACTGAAAGAACCTCGATATATTATAGACAGGATAATAAGAGTTTCTGCGGACACATTCAGAAATGAAAATATAAGTGATTCAGAGTAGAAAATCATCTATACACATACCATATATAGGCATTTTAAGAACTAGTGTGTGAGTGAAGTAGAATTTATAATTGATTTTTATGTAATTGTTCCAGTTTCTGGCAAAGTTTCCTACAATTATTTAATAGAGTTTGACACTTGTAATCAAATCATCACTTTACTTATCTTGGCATCAAAGATAACTTCAACTGAAGTTACAATAACTTGCCAAGTAAGAAAACTTATCATTAACTTTCTTAAAAATAAAATCTTTGCCAAAACTGTACAGTGATACTGTCTTTGTCTGTGAAATCCATAATGATTATTGATAATGTTATTTCCCGTTTGAAGGTATTATGAATTGTATATGAATTGTATAATCATATAATTGGACTATAAGTGATAAGTGAGAAAGGCTATGAGTCATTAAAACTTTTTAAGAACGAATGAGAAGGTTAAAAATATGAGAAAGAAAAGATAAACGTTAAGAAAGGAGGGAAGGGCAAGCGAGAGAGGGATATGACAGTAGGGAGGATGTGTAAGGTTGCCAGTTACTTGAGAGATACTGTATTATATATAGCTTATGCATAAAATTAGATCAAGTTTATTGAAAACGTCATATAGCGGCGCATATTTAAGTTTAACATCGATTATTTTTAAGGAAATGCATATTTAAAAGAAAAAATCCTGGTAAATAGCTTAATGAATTTGTTGACAAATATGATTATTAAAAAAGTTAGAACATTAAACCGTCTTCTGCCGAAAAAAACAAAAACACAGCTGGGCTTGGGAGAAGCTGATAAATAGGGTGGACTACAAGCACGAGGGATTTGATTGATATTAGGTGGCGCAACAGCGAGGTCAAATAGCACCAGGAAAAGGTGATAGAGAGGTGTGACAGCAAGCAAGAAGGAAATAGGAAGAAAGGAGGGACAGTTGAAGAAATGTAAGCTAGTGGCTGGGGCCGAAGGGACGCCAAAACCCTTAAAGTATTGCCCACATCATTACTGGCAATACCCTCCTACGAGGCAAGCACGAGGGATAAAAGGAATACAGGGATAGCTGTCTAATATCCAAAGGATAATATATATTCAGTAGTCTATCCCACTACGATGGTGAACAATAGACAGTGCCTTTATTTAAAGGATATAATGTAACAGATATTCTAATTATATTTGTTTGTTATTACTTTTCAACTAATCACCTTCATTTTTCTTACCCTCTTCCCCCTCACCCTCGCCTCAAATCATCACATTTCTTCTCTCCTATATCCACCTACGTTAATGCAGTATTCACTTCTTTAAACCCGGGTTCTTCAAATTACGGGTCCCGAATTCCTCCAAACTGGGTCGCAGGCTCACAAAAATAAATACATGAATAAAATAGAATAATAATGTTCGTGGCAATAAAATAAATATGAAGTTCATACATGAATCCACCTAACATATTTTTACAATCGAATATTCATATATTTAATTATATTATCAATAAAACAAAATCATTGCACAAATATTAGCCTTCTTGAGAGAGAATGAGAGAGAGAATGCCTTTTAATCATAATTATTGAGTTTCAGTTTCTGGCCTTGTATTTTCTTAGGTTGATAATTCTGATCATTTGTAAAAGATCTTTCTGTATGGGTCGCGATAATGATGTCATAGTAAAAACTGGGTCACGACTGAAAAAGTTTGAAGAACCCTGCTTTAAACTATTGGTGATTCGATACCGTTCACAGTGTATGTTTCATTCATTCCTCCTGACACATGTCTTCTCTACCTGATCATTCGTTACCCTCTTATATAGCTCCGCCCACATTTCTCTCCTCCTCTCCCACTAACATCCCCCCCTCCCTCCACCTGCAAGTGTTGCCAGATCAGACGAGGCTCAAACCAAGTCGCTGGTGGAAGAAGTGTGGACCCTTGATCTGTCCGGAGCTGTACAACTTCCAAAGAAGAACTGATGGTTTATGGAAATTACCTTTGATGGCAACAACTATACCTTAAATTACCCCAAATTACGATAATCTGAGGAAATTACCTCAAAAATGAGAGCTTTGATTAAGACAGTGAGTATCGCATTGCATATTATCTCGCAGCAAAAGTTATACATGGCAACTTTACCTTAGTCATCAACATTGTTCAGTACGAGTAGCCTAGTTTGTGTAGAGTTTCACGCTTCAGAAATTATATAGGAGAGTACATTTTCCATTATGCTTCTTCACTAACTGCTCTCTATATTCTACTATTAGTCACGTGGCAACAAAATATTGAAAATATATATTTGGTACATAGAAACAGTTGGTGAGCACGTGTCCAGCACGTGATCAAGACCGTAGGTGAATTACTGTTATCTCCTTTTAATTGTAATATCCACTTCATGTCCAAACTAATTCTTGAAATGCATATGTATAAAGAAGATTTTCTAATAAAAATCACATATTATTTTTGTTAAGAAAATATCGGCAGAAACACTTGTTACACCCTGCATTGGTTAGGGTTTGAGGTCAGGTCATCTAGGGACCATACATATTTATACAGATTGACAAAATTGAAGCCTTTCAATAATATTTGTATCTGTTGGAATCATACCTAACCTTTGAACGCCGAGTGTGTATATTCTATTGACATTATACTCGTATATTAAGCAATGTATTGTACTTTGGCATTTGTCCAATTATATCTACAGTATCTAATTATATAAAATGTTATGTAAGGGTAAACTGTTATAGATTTTAACATATAAACGTTAGTAGTACTTCCCTGCAGTAAGAATAATAATCTAGAGTTAATTAGTAAAAGTATTCAAGATGTCAGCCATAATAATAAAATCCTGGAAATGTTTATTATAATGTTTGTGATAAGAATAACAATATTATAGTATTGTTCTACTTCTACCACATCATAGTAACGAAGCTGGTAGGTGCATTATGGTATTTTAAAAAAATAGAAAAAATACAATATATTTGTAGCCCTACACATTATAACCTTACCTCTCCCTTTGCTGTGGTAGAGACAACCACAACACATACCACCAGACCTGCCAACACCCACACTTTCATGACTGTCTGCTGGCTGGAGGTAACTTTGTACCGGCTTGGTCGGCTGCTGGACTATCACTCAGCTGCCTCTTCGTAAATCTGTCTCCCTTTTGGTGTGTCAAGTCACTAGCGAGGGATTATTTTATGCATACGTGGACTACAAGTGTTCATACTTATAATCTATATAACTTATATAAATGTGACAAGTGTGAAGGGACAGGGACAGGTGTATGGAGAAACAATACCTTGGACGTTGGAGGGACAAAGAGGGAGTATTTATATAACACAAAGGTTCATTCCAGGTTTAAAATAATTGTATTGTGTTGTACTGTTTTGCAGGCAAAATTCAGTAAAGTATTTGTGTCTACGTAATGCAAGGAAGCAGGTTTACAAATTCTACAGAAACTTATGCTGTTGTTCTACTTCTTGTTCTTTTTGTTCTTTACGTTAGAGAGATGTTTGGAAAATTAATTTATCATTTATTACATTCACACCACTAAGTCTACAAAGCCTATACTTTCACCGTGTATAGTAACTCATAGATTGATTCTAATTTATTAACATCTCTTTATAAACGTAACACGAAGAGCGCCGGGTACACTTCCTCTACCTTTTACTAACAACAGCAATATCAGTAGGACAATAAATGGTTCTCAACCTTTTTTCTTTTTCTATGTACACTTTCGCCCAGAAGTTTGTTAATTCTGCCAACCAAGTACTGCTTCCCTGGCTGCTTTAGATGTTCATAATTGCATCAGTGCCAACCAGAAAAAGACGATACAAATTATCTAAATGCTCGAAACGGGTTAGAAGAGTTAAGGGATATAGTACACTTTTGGTACATTGGAGAGCCTTGATTCCTCCAAAGGATGTCTGTGCATACAGAACCAATGAATAAATCTAATGGTATCCTGTTGCTTGTAATAGTTTGGATTAATCAGTTGCTCCAGATCTAACACCAACAACACTGTATAATACACTCCCTTAATTAAAGAACATTTGGGTGAGAGTGTATGGTACCCTTCAATATTTTCAGTATAGTGGTTACATATACCTCTCACTCATATACCTATCACTCATATAACTCACTCATATAACAGGGGATAAAATATAAAATGCATAGCTTGCTGTATCTTTTTTTTTAAATGCTACAGTTGCACCAATTAATTCACTCGTGACTTTAACAATAAAATATTAGTTGCTATTGTCACGAGTCGATGCTTGTGGCATAATAATAATAATAATGTAGCATAGAGAATAGGGCTTAATCGAGCCAGACGGAGTAGTATTTTTCCTCTGGTTATATGTTAGTTAGTTAGCTGTACTGTCGGGGAAGTAGTGCCTCGCTACAGCCAGACAAGTGTGGAAAAATCCACTGGTTATGTTAGCTAGCGTGTCCAACTGTCGACTCGTTCGTAGCCCGCTTGTATTATTATACCGAGGGAAATAATCGTACCAAAGACAGCTTGATGGCATGCTTGCATATGATATCGTGAAGTGGGAAAATCATAGGGAATTAATTATATGTCGTTAATTAGAATTGCATATATGACTTTCGTATATAATTAGTATAGGATGTCAAGTTAGTCAGCATAGAAGCATTCGAACATTGTGGTGCCTTCCTTGCTTGGTCAGACACGCCACCAATGGTAGAGAGGCGGAGGGATATGTAACGTTACCACACCCCACCAAGCTACCACCATATAGGCATAGCCACTTTTGTATTAGTTTGGCCTTGCACCTCCGCGAGTGTAGATCATCACGTATTCGCTCGTCCTTGCTCTCTCTTATCTCGCCTTTGTCTCTCGTGACGAAGAGAGAACCGGAAGTCGAATAGCTCGGTAAACAACCAGTATTCCCAAGGCTTCAGGGTTATATTATTAACCGATTGCAACAGACAATTGGTTGGTAAATAAGGTAGGAAGGGAGCCGGTCTCGGTCGTGAGGTCGGTAGAAGGCTTGCCTTAGCATCTATCTCGTACCTAAGGTAAGGATTGCGAGTGATACGGAGTGTAGTGACATTGAAAATTGAAACAGGTGTAAGGACATAATCTTTAACTGAAGTCTATGAAGCAATCTTCAAGTTTTAGATTCCGAACTCGTTAGTGTTAGTTTAAAATTGAACATTAATTAAAGTAATTGAGTACGAACGTCTTGAAATAACACCTAATAAATAATTAATTACAGTGTTAGACTTGCTTAATCAATGAATTAACGTAAGCTGGGATTATCGAAAGAAAATCATAAGAAAAACATTCGAGGAGGATTAGCGAGTTAAGCGAGGACAAGCGAGACTGTTAGAAAGAAAATGAGTAATGTAGTTCTCGATTTATTGCGATATTAGCTTGCTAGCATTAATTCGTGTGGAAGTGTATGTGTATGATAATTTAATTATTAATTGTTTAATTAATTTAATTGTTGGTGCTTGACTGAAATTAATAAATATAGTAAAGTAATTGTAAACTGGTTGTTTTCGTAAACCTACAATTCTGTTATTACTATTAAATGCATACATAACGAAAAGAACCCTACAAATAAATTTATGTTGATGGAAGTTTGGATTAAAAGGGGAAATATTAACATCTGCTGACGATCGTTGAGCCAACACAATGAACGTCCAATGATAAGTTCAGGATAAGGTAACAATTACCAGTAATAATAATAAATCATCACTTAACAATCCGAATTTCCCGTCACAACTATATTGTACAGTCACATGTTCAAGTCTTGTCGCCTCTCGTGCTTCATTTGGGAGATAAAGATTCATTGATCCGAGAATATGAGTTGCTGTTGGCAACAAAGGCCTGCTTCACACGAGCTATTTTTTCCCCACGATCACATCAGTTGTGTTTCATCTGTTTCCATATTTTCTATCGGATAATTATGTACTTTTTTGTCTATTATTATTATTATTGTTGCTACTGTTGCTACTGCTGCTGCTGTTGCTGCTGCTGTTGCTGCTGCTGTTGTTGCTGCTGCTGTTGTTGTTGCTATTTCCTCTGTACTTTGTTTTATTTTTAGCAGATAATAGCGTCAATAGAATGTTTGTATATAATTCCCAGATTGTTTATCTGTTCTTGTAATAATGATAATATTAACAAAAACAATAATAATAATAATATCAATAATGATGATAATAATACCTAATAATAATTATGATAATAATAATAATGATGATAATTATATTAATAATAACGATATCAATGATAATGATAATAATGACAATAATGATAACGATAATAATTGTATTTATTATTATTATTCCTTCATCACGATGAACTACTATACTGTACTTGGTTCAAAATTTGTGTTCCACTGGGTTCTATCCTTCATTGGAAAGGTGTCTCCTGATTGGTCCACATGCTGGCCTCCCTTCACCTCCATCCCGCTCCACCTGTACCCAACTATTCTGTCACCATGCTAGTTGTGGTATATGTTTGTATATTATTTACTCTAACTCTTTTATTATTCAACATATACAACTTTTGTTGATACCATTAGTCTCAGCAATAATTGTAGCATCCAGATATATTTGTCACAACTTGATATAACATCAAACAAATAAATTATGACGAGTAGAAGTGAACAAAGTTACCGAATATATTTATACCACTTTTTATTATCCTATTTTTTCTGCAGCAAGTATTGAATTAATGATGTTATAGAACATTTCATCCCATAAAGCAAAACCTCCTGAGCACAATGGTATAATCTGATTTTAACCGGTATTTATTTTATTATTTTTTTTGCCAGACGCCTTTAATCCCCGAAGGAGTGGCCACAATGAATCGCCTTCATGAAATCCGAGGCAAGTCATTGTTCACTGCTGCAGTCCCACTTTTTACAGGGGAGGGTCACAAGCCCAACTGCCCAATCATTTTTAGTCACCTTTTACGACACGCACAGGATACGTGAGGCATATTTCTGAGGGCAGAAATATTCTATAAGGTTATTTGTAGAGAGACTGTATTCTTTATTATTTGTTCTACTTCCATTGTGTATAGGACATGTTTTATTCATATGAGAAACTGAATAGATAATGTATTATTCGTATGACAGCTCCCTATTATAGTGTAGGAATATATATATTCAGAATAACACGTATAGCATCGATACGCTCGACTGTAGACAGTGCTATAACAATACATACATACACTTGGTGGCTTGGATGGCTACAGTCAAGTGGAAACACATTTCTGAACACCTGGTGTACATCTGATGTTTGGTACATTCACAGACCATACAGATCATACACCATGGAGGCGAGAGTACGGTGCGATACAATAGGATTCTCGACTATAATGTTTGTATTGTTATAGCACTGTCTACAGTCGAGCGTATCGATGCTATACGTGTTATTCTGATTATATATATTCCTACACTATAATAGGGAGCTGTCATACGAATAATACATTATTTATTCAGTTTCTCATATGAATAAAACATGTCCTATACACAATGGAAGTAGAACAAATAATAAAGAATACAGTCTCTCTACAAATAACCTTATAGAATAATTCTGCCCTCAGTCACCGCCGTCGTCATCATAGTCGTCATCATCATAACCATCTAAGCATAATGTAGCTTTGCTAACGATAATTATTATGTTACTATTATGTTATCATGAAGTGTATGTAGAGTTGCCAGCTGATGACTCGAGGCCACCTGCTGCACCACCCTGTAGTGCTAAGGTACATTTTTAATCTGGCAACAGTGATATCATCATGGATCTTCTCTGAGGGATTCAGTGTACTTGAGTGACGACGTTTCGAATCGAACCCCTCAGAGAAGATCCATGACCATATCACTGTTGCCAGAAAATATTGTACACCTTACCACGACAGGGTGGTGTAGCGGGTGGGCTCGAGTTATCAGCTCTCAACTGTACTACATATTATCATTCTTGTACTAGTATATATTTTGATGATAAAAATAGAAGGGGATAATATTACTAGGTGTCGACATCAAAATATTCCAGAAAGATGTGTTATTAATCCATACCCTTCTTGGTAGTACAGTGGTAAAGTGTCTAGTTCTCTGCTTCTTAATAAAATCAACACGAGACACAGACTAATAACAAGCGGGATGGATTGGAACTGTGGTGGGAAGTGGGGTTGGCCAGGAGATATGCAGACACTCCTAACAGTAATACCAGCCACGACACCTTCCTTGTAACACCCTTCCAGTAACGACACCTTCCTTGTAACACCATTCCATTCACGACACCTTCCTTGTAACACCCTTCCAGTCACGACACCTTCCTTGTAACACCATTCCATTCACGACACCTTCCTTGTAACACCCTTCCAGTCACGACACCTTCCTTGTAACACCATTCCATTCACGACACCTTCCTTGTAACACCCTTCCAGTAACGACACCTTCCTTGTAACACCCTTCCAGTAACGACACCTTCTGGCTAGCACAGTGCTAGAGTCTGCGGCTGCAATCCTGCGGCCCAGCGTTCGATCCTTGCTCGGGACACGATAAAAATCTTTCACTGATGCCAGAGGTTACCACCCCTGTGAGCAGGGGGTGGGGGGTTTGAGTCAGCTGTCTGAGGTCTTCCTGCTTACGCAGCCATAGCTGAAGCTGACTCGGGTCTCACGTGGGTAGAGAGGTCTTTGGGCCACTCATCATCCTTGTGATGCGTGCTATAGTTGTGTTTCATACACATAGTGTGTGATACACTCTGTCCCATTGACTGCCACTCATTGGCGGACCTTTAACCTTTAACACCATTCCATTCACGACACATTTCTTGTAACACCCTTCCAGTCACGACACTTTCCTTGTAACACCATTCCAGCCACGACACTTTCCTTGTAACACCCTTCCAGTCACGACACCTTCCTTGTAACACCCTTCCAGTAAGACACCTTCCTTGTAACACCCTTCCAGTCACGACACTTTCCTTGTAACACCATTCCAGTCACGACACTTTCCTTGTAACACCCTTCCAGTCACGACACTTTCCTTGTAACACCCTTCCATTCACGACACTTTCCTTGTAACACGATTCTAGCCACGACACTTTCCTTGTAACACCATTCCAGTCAAGACACCTTCCTTGTAACACCCTTCCAGTCAAGACACCTTCCTTGTAACACCATTCCAGTAACGACACCTTCCTTGTAACTCGTGACACACCGTTTCCGGTAAAGGAATTCTTACTACACGATTTAAGGAACCCAGTAAGGTAATCAGAAAATTTAAGGTTAATGAGTCCTTCAAATACTGCCACGAAACACACACACACCTATATGGAAGGAGCTTGTTGTTTCATGGCATGGTCAGGAGATTCAGAAACCTTGAATTTTCACAGGGCTTTAAAAAAATATCTTTCCAGGGGGTTCGGGGTCTTTACTATTATGAGTGACTGTACACGGTGAAAGTATAGGCTTTGTAGACTTAGTGGAGTGTATGTAATAAATGAATTTTCCAAACATCTCTCTAAAGTAAATAACAAAAAGAACAAGATTTAAAACAACAGCATAAGTTTCTGTAGAATTTGTAAACCTGCTTCCTTGCATTACGTAGGCACAAATACTTTACTGAATTTTGCCTGCAAAACAGTACAACACAATACAATTATTTTAAATCTGAAATGAACCTTTGTGTTATATAAATACTCCCTCTTTGTCCCTCCAACGTCCAAGGTATTGTTTCTCCATACACCTGTCCCTGTCCCTTCACACCTGTGTCACATTTATATAAGTTACCATACAAAAGTTATATTTATTCCAACATTTGTAGTCCACGTATGCATAATTCCTCCCTGGTGATTTGGGGCCCCAGAAGGGAGACTGATTTAGAGAGAGGCAGCAGAATTAGCAGAGAGGAAACAAAGTTTTGAGTTTTCTCCTTATCTCTAAATACTGACCGAAGCAAATTCAGTCACTTTTGTTTCACTCACGGCTTTAAGGGATCATGTGATCATGTAACTCCACTAAAGGTTCACTCTACTTAGTGACTCTTCTCTGGTTGACATCATAAATAATACTAACCCCACATCCGGTTCATTTCACTTAATAACTCTTCTCTGGTTCACGTCACATCATCATATGCCTTTTGCTAACAATTGTCTTGAGCTTTATAAACTGAGGTTATCAATATTTTGGCTTTGTAATAATTATTTGGCTCTTTAATATAATTTTTGGCTCTGAAATAATTATCTGGCTCTTAAATTTAATAAATATTTTGGCTTTGTAATATTTATCTGTTTTTTAATTTGGCTCTACAAACTGATATTTTATTTGTTATGGCTGTTTATTGTATGAGACTGAGAAGTGATACTTTGAATTAAATACAATATATATTTATTCATAAACAATAATTATTTGCTCACCATCATAACTATGAATTGTTTTATTTTTACCTGAAACAATTTTAGTAGAAAAAACTGTCTTTCAATCTGTGAGTCTAATAAAAATATTATGTTATTATTTATGTACAGTTGCGGACATAAGAAACACACTCACCTGATACGGGGCCCCTCATTGATCATAGAGTATAGGATAAGACGTTGTGTGTAGAGTCGCCGAGTCCTATTTTATTATGCTTGATAAGGACCCCCGTTTGAGTATTTTATATTAATCTCAACCTCGGGACTGTAGGCTGTCAGTAGCCGGTGACTCTTGCGAGGTCCTGAGATTAATGGGTGCCGCACTAGATGAGACAGTAGAGCTTCTTGGTACTGTAGCTTCTCTTCTGCCCCACTAGATGACGACACCTTGTTTATTCACGTCACTATGAGGAACGGGCAGATACACCGTCAATCACAGCAACTTGGAATATGGTCGGGCATTTTCTATGTTATAAGTTGACGACAATGTAGGGGGTATTTTCTTGACGTGTCGGCATATATAGCCAGGATACTTAAGCCTAGTTTACAAATACGCGAATTAGCTCCCGACTGCATCCCGATTAACGGAAATTTTGGAAAACAAGCTTATTCGGGTCCTTATTCTGGTATGTGTAAATTCGATTCGGGTGGTTCGCCGACAGTTCAGGTCGCGCCACGAAAAGTTGGTGCCCCTCCCAACTTCTCGTGGCTCAATCCGAATAAAAATAATTCGCAGGTTCACCGTAGGTACAGTCGGCGGCAAAAGTCCTGTCGCCTCACTTGCTTCACCGAGGCACGCGATGTTCATAGACTCGAGATTAGTAGGTGTAGTAAACGTGCGTATTTCTCGAGTCCATGAACACTGCCTGTCTCGGTGAAGCAGGTGAGGCGACAAAACTTCTGCCGCCGACTGTACAGTCTCGGCCTGGAATAAGTATCCACCCACTCTCAGCCGACCCCGACATGTGGCACCATCGCAACCAGGGATACGAGGGATGAAACAAGGCAAGACTTATCATCCTGAGTTGAATCAGCGAAACACTGTCATCCCTCCACCTTCTCGCTGGCTGATTCGACTCAGGTTGACGAGTCTTGCCCTGCTTCACCTTTCGTATCTACGGTAGCGATGGTGCCACATTTCTGGGTAGGCTGGGAGTGGGTGGATACTTACTCTAGGCCGAGACTGTACTCCTGCAACTTGCCCCCGACCTGCCCCCAACATTGTTGTTCACCGCCGGCAGGACAACCGTTATGAAACCCCCCCGGACCTTGGGAAACACCGCTGGTGCAACACCAGTGAATCGCTGGTTTGTTCGGGATATACCGGCGATTTAAACATTCATATACATTTTTTAAAATGTGCATAATTTTATGCCTGGGGTGGAACGGGGATAAGTCGCTGGTAAGTCGTAGAGGGGCATCCCTGGGGATTTGTGACTGATGGCATGGACCACGTAGTGGTGGTTGGTGTAGGTAATGGTGGTTGGGGGAGGTAGTGGTGGTGGAGGTAGTGTTGGTAGTGGTGGTGGAGGTAGTGTTGGTAGTGGTAGTGGTGGTGGTTGGGAGTGGTAGTGGTGGGGGTGGTGGTGGTTGGGGATGGTGGTAGTGGTAGTGGTGGTTGGGGATAGTAGTGGTGGTTGTTGTTATAGTTCCCCAGACTGTCTGGCTGAGCAGTCCCGAGTCTGGTTGACCGAAGCCGTGCAGATGCTCGAACCCCCAAATGGGAGTCAGGGTGATAGTGAGATCTATTTCTTCGAAGGCAGCAGACGAGGGGACTGCTGGCTCACAGGCATGTATCCCTGGGCCAACAAGCCCACCGCCTGTAGTCTTCCTTGTTGTGCCACCCAATCAGGTGATCTCGTCGGCTACCCAGAAGGAATGAGAAATAGTAAGAGAGACAGACAGAACAGGCCAGGGTGTGATAGAGGATGCCAGATTCCTCATTTCTGGATAGAACCAGCCCTTACCAGTGTGTTGCTGGATAGTTGAGATATGTGCTGGGTACTTTACATTAACACATCTTCCCTCACCAGTGTGTGCTGGGTAGTTGAGAAGTGTACTGGGTAATTTGCGTCAACACATCTTCCCTCACCAGTGTGTGCTGGGTAGTTTACATCAACATATCTTCCCCCAGCCTATAAGGTAGCATGTTATCCATGCTCTTACAGTCGGGTACCTATTTACTGCTAGGTGAACAGGGACATAGGGGGTTGGGAAAATTATCCTACAATTCCACTGACCCAGGAAATGAACCCGGGATCTCTCGCGTGTTAGGCGAATGTGCTAACCGCTATACCATCAGCACCCCGTGGTGATGGTTGGTAGTGGTGGTGGTGGTGGTGATTGGGGATGGTGGTGGTGGTGGTTGGGGATGGCGATAGTGTTGGGGGAGAGAGAGAGGAAGACAGAGAGAGCGAGACATGACGTCAGTATGCGTGTGAGATAATGTGTGTGATATTTTTTTGTATATGAGAGAGAGAGAGAGAGAGAGAGAGTGTGTGTGTGTTAGTTTCCATTTAACTGATGTATAATATTAAGGACCCTATGATCGTGTATATTACTTGGTGGCTTCTAATTCCTCCTGACTTTGCCACGAAACAAGCTCCTTTCATAGAGGTGGTGTTTCGTGGCAATATTTGAAGGACTTGCCATCCTCCAATTCTCTGACTACATCACAGGGAAAACCATGGTGGGCGACTCAATAATAATAATAATAATAATAATAATAATAAAAACAAAAACCACAACAACAACAATAATAATAATAATAATAATAATAATAACAATAATTCTTTATGGATTAACTGGAAGGCATAAATATATCTAAATAAATATATAAATGAATAAATAAAAAGCGTTAGAAATACAAAAAATATATATTAAACCTACAGTGAATGATTTGGTATATATCCTTTGTATGGATGAATGTAATTAGCTCAAGCCAATAACATTCATCCATACAAAGGTTATAGGTTCTGAGTGATCCATTGATAAAATCCGAGTGTTTACTTTGGAGCAGCTGCCAGATATTGCCACACACCATCAAATTTGGTTGCAGTCTTTTCTTGGGCAACTGTACATGTTGAAAATGGACTGGTGGTATAGTTGGTGCCAAGTGTTTGTATCCACGTCCTCCCAGCCAACCCAGACATGTGGAACCATCGTACCCATGGACACGAGATGTGATCGAAGCAGACCGACTCAGATTAACAAAACACTGCCTTCCCTCCCCACCCTTTTGCTAGCTCAAGTAACTAATTCGCTTTGATTCACCAGGTTGCAGGACTGTACCATCAATAGTTCTATACTGTAGATATTTAAGTGATGTTGTTATGTTATGTTAGTTACACATTAAAATGTTGTTTTCTATCAACATTACGGATAGGAAAATGTCGTAGTATGGCGAGATGATAACCTATACTATAGCAAATAGAAGTTTAAATTAGTGTATTATATTATTGTGATTGTTTACCTATTTTTACTCTTATTAATTTCCTACCATGTATCAAATAACTTCATAGTCTTTAGCGGCAACGTTTCCCAGAGTGTTGGGGCTTGTACTAAAGGTAAATACAGAACTTATAAACAAAATAAGTGTGGGTTTCTTCTCGTTTATAGACAATATAGGAGAGGAAAGGAAGGGGATTATACAAAGGAATGGTTGGGGCACTTATATATTACAATATAATAATTTAATCTGCACAAATTTGTGGCACTTGAGTCCGTTTATCTGTCCTTTTGTCTCTGGTTAAGCACGGCTGGATGAATGAACACATGGGGGTGAACATTTTCCACAAGGGTAACTCCGGATGAGAAAGAGATCAGAGAAGGTAGTACCCAAGGTAAATATAGGCTACCTTTACCTTAGTAATACTGTAGCAGATGCCAAGCACCTTGCGCTTCCCCGTCCTCACCTGTTCACCTGCCACTGGAGGCTGACGTGACACCTGGGTGCGCATCCGACCAAATGAGATTAAAGGAGCCGACGCGCCATGCTCAACTCACTCTACATCTAGTCATCTAGCCGTCTACCTGGACTCACCTCTCGCTCCTGTCGCAGACCTAGCCTGCTGCCACTCTCACCAGCTCCAGACACCACGCAACTGTAATGGCCGGACCTGAGAGTTAAAGGCGGAATTTGAAAGCTACGCCAACGGAGTACTTCTTTTTGGAGTACTTCTTTGGCTTACCCGGTAGAGTTACCACCTGAGATTTCTCTGGTCCGGGGTTCGATTCCCCGTGGGTACGACTAGAATTTAAATGGATCAATTTCTGGGTCTGACTTACTTGGTTGATTTGATTCTTACTTACTTGGGTGATTTGGATTTGGATTTGGATTATTACATTGATGGCAGCGGTGGGATGGTCAGTGTGTGTCATGGTTCCTGCTTCAGCCTTGTCCGTTCGGCCTCTTACACGCTACCAAGTTGTTAAGTTGGTCTTTTGATTTGCCAGACCCCTGAAATTGATCCTACCTAGGGGTAAAACTGTGTAATGGCCGGACCTGAGAGTTAAAGGCGGAATTTGAAAGCTACGCCAACGGAGTACTTTTTTTTGGAGTACTTCTTTGGCTTACCCGGAAGAGTTACCGCCTGAGATTTCTCTGGTCCGGGGTTCGATTCCCCGTGGGTACGACTAGAATTTAAATGGATCCATTTCTGGGTCTGACTTACTTGGGTGATTTGGAGATATTTGGATTATTACACTACCTCCTGCAGCTGCTCCACTCTACTCGGCCATGGCAGACGAGCCTCTCTCTCCACAAGGTGCTTGCCTATCTACAACCACCTCACCTACCTTGCTAACTGAGTCCAAGAACTACAAGTTTGCTATCCAACCTTGTAAGTTATACAAATAAATTGTTACCGTGTACAAGTGAGTCTGTTCACCCCCAATAGTAATACAAAACCCTGCTGTTACAGTACCGACCTCAGACGTCTGGGGAATGACCTGGAAAAGAACCACGACCTCCCTTGTTTCATTAGGCAGACCTCTTTTAATTAAGGGGTAAGTACTCTGTTGGTAAATCCGGAGCTGTTGATTCCTCCAAACTATTCCAAGCAACAGAACACCATTATTTTTGTTAATCTGGTTCTGTGTCCTGGCATACTTTGGAGGAATCAAGGCACTCCAATGTACCAAAAGTATATTATCCCCTTAACTAAACATTTTGAGATAAGTAGCAGGCTGTGATAGGTGGCACGTATTTTTGGCCAGCCTATGGACCTGGTGATGAGGTTCATGAGTACGGATCCCTGCAGATGAATGAGACACAAAGGACAAGGGTGTTTGTACGAGGGTAATGTCAGGATTGATTGATTGATATTAGGCACCGCAACAGCGAGGTCATATAGCGCCAGAAAGGTGAGACAGCAAGTAGGAAGGGATAATGTCAGGAGGAGACCAGAGGGGAAGGTCAGGTGGAGGCAGGGTAAATAAGGGCTATAGGTAAATCTATACTAAATGTAGGTTTATGATACTTTAAATGATGATACAATGATATTTATGTTATAGGAACTCATTTGGTTATTGTTATTGATCTAATGTCATGAAGTGATGTGTACTATTGGCCACAAAAATTCGTAGCACGCTGTTGTTTTTGAGGGTTTACAGCATGTAGGTACTGTAAGACTACGTAACTTATACAATACAACATTATATTTTATTCATCTCGAGTTTTTGCGTTAATTGTTGAGAATGGTATGTACCTCGATGCCCGCTTATAGGTGTAAATGCGTGTAGAAATACATATTGTAAACTAGGAATAAACTCCACTTTAGCTGTATCGTATTGGTCATGTAACTTGTATTTATAGGTTAAAGGAAGGCGCTACCCTCCCTCACCCGGATTACTTACAATGACAAGTTCTGAATACGGGCCAAATAGACAGGTGAGAAAACTATCACTAATAATCTGCCCTGGCGCTTAACGGGAGATTTTCTGGTTGGTAAATATGAGGGCTACTGATTCCTCCAAACTATGCCAGGAAACGGACGACCTCAATATTACAGATGGAGATGTCTGATCCTTGGAATAGGTTGGAGAAATCTGTAGCCTTCCAATTCACCAACAAGAGAATCTCCCCTTAATTAATACATAGTGGAGAGATGTGGGCAATATTTTAAGGGTTTGGGGGCCCCTTCCGAATCGAACAAATCTCTTTCCTCTTTTCAGCTTTTTTTCATTTTCCTTCCTGCTTTGCTGTTCTTCATCTTTCTCTCCTCCCTTGTGGTACAAAATCTTTTTAGCCTTGCACAACTTCCAATATATATGATGAAATAAATTGCAGTCTTTTTGTGAATAGTGTGTCAAGCGTCTAGCCACAACATTTTAGAGGGTAAGAGCATTCCTTGTAGCCAGTATATATACACGACGTTCAAATGGCCCACCAGCCAAATAAAAGGTTAATTAAGGAGGAAATTCGGTGTTGGTAAATTTGGAGCAACTGAATCCTCCAAACTATTCCAAGCAACAGAACACCATTATTTTTGCTCATCTGGTCTTGTTTCCTGGCATACTTTGGAGGAATCAAGACACTCCAATGTATCAAAAAAGAATTACCACCTTAAGACCGCAAAGAGCAAGCAAGCAAGCAAGCTGGAGAACATGTTTTGGGTATATAGCGACACGTGGCTGGCTGGGGTCTTTCACTGGGTGGTGTTTGTGGTGGACGAATTGGAGTCTACGTAGCCTTTTGAATTAAGAACCCTACATGTGATCATGTATGAGAATTGAAGGACTCTGATTCCTCCTGACTATCCCACGAAACAAGCTCCTTCCATATAGGTGGTGTTTCCTGGCATTTTTTGAAGGACTTATTTACCTCCAATTTTCTGACTACATCACAGGGTCCCTTAATTGCAACACAAGACAACAGATCCCCAACTTGTCATATGAAGTGGTCTGTTAAGGGATGGGTATATAGTTTTTGGCAATTTTGGAGATAGTGATTCCTCCAAATTATTACCACCAACAAGACCACCATTACTAACTTTAATCCGGTCCTGTTTCTTGGCATACTTTGAAGGAGTTAATTAAGGTGGTCTAATGTAGCAGCGTGTGTTAGCGTGTGATCTGTGGAAGGCAACTTGTAACAGGCAGAAAAGAGGGAGACTCGTAAACTGTGATCCCAGGCAAGTTGGCCGGTCCTACTGACAGAGAGAGAGAGAGAGAGAGAGAGAGAGAGAGAGAGAGAGAGAGAGAGAGAGAGAGAGAGAGGATGATAGATAATAGGAGGAGGGGAAAAAAGAATCCGAACCACTGCGAATTAATGGTTATGATATGAAAGTAAGAGGAGGAGAGGAGAGGAGAGGAGCGATGGAAGGGTGTGAAGAAGGAGAGAGTGAAAGTGAGATGGAGAGAGTGAGAGTGAGAAGGAGAAGTAGATAGCATAGGAAGTGGAATAATACAGTATAGGAATGGAGTTGTGAGAGGTAAGGATGAATGAGGAGGGAAGGGGGAAGGAAAGGTGGAGTAGGGATGTAGATGAGAGGATTGGAGGGTGAAAGTGTGGATGGGGAGGTAAGGAGTGGTTGGGGAGGGTAAGGAGAAGTGGAGTGTGGATAGGGAGGGTAAGGTGGGGAGGTAAGGAGTGGTTGGGGAGGGTAAGGAGAAGTGGAGTGTGGATAGGGAGGGTAAGGTGGGGAGGTAAGGAGTGGTTGGGGAGGGTAAGGAGAAGTGGAGTGTGGATAGGGAGGGTAAGGTGGGGAGGTAAGGAGTGGTTGGGGAGGGTAAGGAGAAGTGGAGTGTGGATAGGGAGGGTAAGGTGGGGAGGTAAGGAGTGGTTGGGGAGGGTAAGGAGAAGTGGAGTGTGGATAGGGAGGGTAAGGTGGGGAGGTAAGGAGTGGTTGGGGAGGGTAAGGAGAAGTGGAGTGTGGATAGGGAGGGTAAGGTGGGGAGGTAAGGAGTGGTTGGGGAGGGTAAGGAGAAGTGGAGTGTGGATAGGGAGGGTAAGGTGGGGAGGTAAGGAGTGGTTGGGGAGGGTAAGGAGAAGTGGAGTGTGGATAGGGAGGGTAAGGTGGGGAGGTAAGGAGTGGTTGGGGAGGGTAAGGAGAAGTGGAGTGTGGATAGGGAGGGTAAGGTGGGGAGGTAAGGAGTGGTTGGGGAGGGTAAGGAGAAGTGGAGTGTGGATAGGGAGGGTAAGGTGGGGAGGTAAGGAGTGGGAAAAGATTTATTATATGGGAGGAAAAAGACTAGAGAAGTTTAGAGACAAGAGGAAACTGCCCATCCCGTAACTTTTCCTGAGAGAGAGAGAGAGAGAGAGAGAGAGAGAGAGAGAGAGAGAGAGAGAGAGAGAGAGAGAGAGAGAGAGAGAGAGAGAGAGAGAGAGAGGGAGAGAGAGAGAGAGAGAGAGAGAGAGAGAGAGAGAGAGAGAGTAAATGGGGGATAATTGCAATGTGACCTTCAATGACAACAAATAGAACGACTCATTGCAATAAATTATACTTCGTGACAGAAAGATCCCCTAGTAAGTTTCAAACTGACTCCGGCTTGTGAATGAATGGTGATGGTGGTGAATGAATGAATGGTGAGTGGTGATGGTGATGGTGGTGATTGTGGTTGTGGTGGTAGTACTGATGGTGGTGGTAGTGATGATGGTAGTGGTGGTAGTGGTGGTGGTGATTGTTGTGGTAGTGGTGATAGTTGTGGTAGTGGTGGTGGTGGTGGGGGTGGTGATAGTTGTGGTGGTGGGGGTGGTGATAGTTGTGATAGTGGTGGTAGTGGTGGGGGTGGTGATAGTTGTGGTAGTGGTGGTGGTGTTGGTGGTGGTGATAGTTATGGTAGTGGTGATAGTGGTGGTAGTGGTGGGGGTGGTGATAGTGGTGGTAGTGGTGGTGGTGGTGGTGGTGGTGGTGGTGATGGTGATAGTTATGGTAGTGGTGATAGTGGTGGTAGTTGTGGTAGTGGTGGTAGTGGTGGTGGTGATGGTGATAGTTATGGTAGTGGTGATAGTGGTGGGGGTGGTGATAGTTGTGGTAGTGGTGGTAGTGGTGGTAGTGGTGATAGTTGTGGTAGTGGTGATAGTGGTGGTAGTGGTGGGGGTGGTGATAGTTGTGGTAGTGGTGATAGTGGTGGTAGTGGTGGTAGTGGTGATAGTTGTGGTAGTGGTGATAGTGGTGGTAGTGGTGGGGGTGGTGATAGTTGTGGTAGTGGTGATAGTTGTGGTAGTGGTGGTAGTGGTTATAGTTGTGGTAGTGGTGATAGTGGTGGTAGTGGTGGGGGTGGTGATAGTTGTGGTAGTGGTGATAGTTGTGGTAGTGGTGGTAGTGGTTATAGTTGTGGTAGTGGTGATAGTGGTGGTAGTGGTGGGGGTGGTGATAGTTGTGGTAGTAGTGGTGGTGGTGGTAGTGGTGGTACAAGGTGTTGTAGTCGTGCCAGGGGGAGCGACGTGTGGGGTCTGCCTGTATACGTGTGTGTGTGTGTGTGTGTGTGTGTGTGTGCGTGTGTGTGTATTTATGTGGGTTTGCCTCTGTGTGTGAGTACAGAGGTATGTATGTACAGAATTTGAGTGTGTGTGTGTGTTTGTAAAGATGTATGTAGAGTATGTGGGTTTGCCTCATTGTATGTGCGGCGTGTGTGTGTGTAAGTACAGATGTATATGCAGTATGTGAGCTTGTGTGTGTGTGTATGTGTGTGTATATATATACAGATGTATTTATGTAGGTTTGCCTGTGTGTGTGTGTGTGTGAGTACAGATGTATTTACAATATGTGAGCTTGTGTGTGTGTGTGTGTGTGTGTGTGTGTGTGTGTGTGTTAAGTGCAGAGTGACATGTGTTTATCTAGGCTTCAGCCACCAAACTCTGCCATTGTCACCATACCTTCCCCTTACCCCAACCATACCCTCCCAATACCCCCTTATACCCAACCATACCCCCCAATACCCCCTTATACCCAACCATACCCCCCCAATACCCCCTCATACCCAACCATACCCTCCCAATACCCCCTTATACCCAACCATACCCTCCCAATACCCCCTTATACCCAACCATATCCCCTAATACCCCCTTATACCCAACCATACCCTACCCCCACCATACCCTCCCCCTACCCTCCCACTACCCCCACCATACCCTCCCACTACCCCCACCATACCCCCCCCCTACCTCCACCATACCCCCTATACCCTACCATACCCAACCCC